>OVAY01003593.1:0-10419 GCA_900406395.1 Kernera saxatilis
TTGTCGATGTTAGCATAGGACAATGGATGGATGGAGCTCCAAGGTCCTTGGGTCGCGGTGGTGGAATATTCACGTCCCCCATGCTTGGTTACATGGATCACTAATCACCGCTTCTTGATCGAGTCTTCGACTTAGGCTCTGATACCAATTCAAATCGTATAAGAAAGAATATAAAGAACAACTTTTCTTTATTGATTTAGAAACTCTCTCAAAACTAAATCTCTCTCTTGGTCTTATGAAACATCTCTCCATAGACCTNGAACAAGCTCCTCCTTGTTCTATTAAGAATATGCACAAATCTTATCTAAATCTTATAATCCTTATCTAGAATATATTTGTGAATCCTTATCTCTATCTCTTAAGCAACTTCCTAATGAGATAGTTTTCCAACAAGTAATTGGAATTATCCAACATCATCTATCTTCTCTTCACTCCCTTTAAGTGTCTTCTTCCTTGTTTCTTCTAAAGTACAATCTCCAGGGCTTATCAGTTACAAAGGCGGATCGGAATCACATAAACCCAAACTTGAAATAGACGAAAATGAGATCTCTCCAAAAAATTTTGCCCTTTTGAGAGTTAGAAAAATTCGAAAAATTTGGTGTGTCAAGAGTTCGATTGAATTTGATTTTGAAGGCTTAAAAAATGTTTGTCCAGCTATCAATTCATACACATCATCATCATCGACTCATTGTTACATAATAATTTACTTTTAATATATGTTATTATTCTTATTAATAACTATTTTCTTGGATCAATATCTTGAACTTCAACAAAGAGGATAAGGTATATTACAAAAAGTTAAAACTTTACGAGCATTTGGAGAACAAACATACATACTATACGCTGGATTTCTAGTGTAACCACACAGACAAGGCTTCTGTTCATTTAGTTCCCAGCAACAATCTGATGTGGGTTGTCCTCCTTTCGTCATTGAAGGTAAGCATGGCTTGAGCTTCGCCGCAACACACTGTATCGCCATTTTTGCTCCAAAATCTCTGTCCACGGTTGCTTTGATCGGAAACGATGATGACATTAGGAAAATCACGAACGAGATGAATACTAATGTTCTGAACTTCATGTCTTGAAACCCTAGCGACTTTTCTCGACTTTCAATTATTTGTGTTGTTTCTTTCTCTTAAGTTATATTTGAGATTTTGGGTTTTGAGGTTTAAATTGTTATATAGATTGTGAGGTTTCAGATGTGGTTGTAATGGAAAATTTGGATTGGTGTTACCTTGTTAAAGAATCGCGCATGCATTTGATCTACAAGTCCTCACACACGTGTCGAGTGTGTAGGTTGTACAGTAACATGTCCGATAAAGTATTTAATTTTTGGGCCTATTATATACTAGTTAATCATACATATTAGTCCACTTGTCATCTTTTTTAGTTATTTTTTTTTCACTTATACATTAATTATCATTTTAAGTTTAATCAAGATTATTTGCACAAAAAAAAAAGTTTAATCAAGATTATACAGTTATGTTGTTTTTAGGTTACATCTTTCATCTTGTTAACTTATTCCACGTTTATCCCTCCCAAAAAAGAGAATACATATCTTATTTACTAAACTCGAAAGGTTAATAATCTGCTATATGTTTGTTCAATGAACCATCCACGATCTTTAGACTGTTCGAAGGATATGTTTTTTTCTTTCGTGGTTCGATCTTCTCTAATCGTCACCATTTCTCGGAGAGTTTTAACCCCATTCTAAAAAGCCAATATTTATTTCTTAACAGTTAAGGCCTTGGATCGTCCTTGACTAACTAAAATTTAGAACTAGAGGTTTTTTTTTTTTTAACACTGGAATAGTTTTATTGATATTAATCCAAAACAGAGAGTACATAGGTTATGAAAAGAGCCACCAATTACGATGATACCAGTAGGTATCTAAAGATAAAAGCTCAAAAACAATTGGAGCTCAACCGAAAAAATTAACCCCCTCTACATATGAGAAAAACCGGGAGATAGGTTTAGCCACGAGAGTCTTTCACGAAGAAACATATCCACACACCAATAGGAGCTATGGTAATGAATGAACAACTAACAAATTATTAAAAAAAAAAAAAAACTATGTTAGGTCTTCGTTAAAACCTGAAGATCAAACTTAAAACATAAGCCAACCCAATAGGGTATGGATGATAAGAAACTAAACATCAACATAATCAATCTCGAGGTATAGAACATATCTCAAACTAACGAACATAACAAACACAAACTAATCGTCTACGATAATAGAAACGCACCATCGACCTCAAATCTGGTACTGCATTGTTGACATTCGATCCGGTATCTGCAGCTTCACATCACCTTCAACCTCTTGTCAGATCTGAGAAAATTGAACATGGAACATCCCATCTAAAACCACGCAACCACAGAGCATAAGACTAAGAGAAGTAGTGAAAATAGGGAGACCGACAACGGGGCAAAGAGAGCCACCAGGCACCGGTCTCTGATAAAAAGAAGATGAAAGAGGGAGACTGCTAGGGTTTTTGAACTAGAGGTATTCAATCCGAATAAATCGATTTGATCGTAACTAAACCGAAATAACGGACCCGAAAATCAAACCATATTTTAACACAGTTTAAATAGATTTTTTTTTTTGTATCCAAAAAACTGAAAACCGATTTATTAAATTTTTTTTTATTAAAATCCAAATGCAAACCGAATCATCCATAAAACTTTAGATAATATTATTTATAGATCGAAAAACCGAAAAAAATTGAATCAAAACCGAACTGAATTATGGTTGATCATTCCTTTAAAACTCTAACCACCACTTTCCTCTTGCTAAAACGATTCTGTCCTATAACTTGAGTCCTGAGCACCATAAATTAGTATAAGAGGACAACGGACCTCGGTGACAGTAAAACGAACCATTTCAAAAATTTTAAAAAATATGTCTAAGCCGGGGTTCGAACCGGGGACCTCTAGTGTGTGAGACTAGCGTGTAACCGACTACACCACCCAGACTTTTGATAACAATTTGACAAAGCATAATTTTATCTCAAATGTTTGAAGACGTGAGTTCTCTTCCCTTGATTCTCTCCATTTTCGCTGCTACTTGTTCAGTCCTCGTCCTCAGATTTAGTTGGGTGTCTCAGAAGAAACAAATCGTCATAAATTTTTCTCCCATGAAACTCAAAATGACAATAACAAATGAACTACGAACATCATCTCTGCCTATCGTTTCCTTCTCTCTGCTTCACCCACCGGTCTTCTCCTCATCTAAAACTTCCCTCACCGGTAAATTTTTTATGCCCAAAAATTTTCTTTGCTTAATCCTCTTTCGAGTTTTGTGTTGCAAAATCTCTGAAGAATTAAGATGGGTTTATGAAAAGATTGAGTTTTTTAATTGAGAAAGATTGAATTAAGATGCGTTTATGAAAAGATTACTGAAGCATTAAGATTGGTCTGTGGGGTCTGTGATCTTTTAGGTGATAAAAAGATTTGATTTTTGATTTTTCTGTTCGGAACTTCTATAAATTGTTCTTCGTTTCAGTGAAAAATCAAGAGGAAACGAGCAATGGAAAATTCCGACGTCGGAGCAAAAACAGGTTCAGTGAAAGCAGACACAAGCATGTACAGACAAAACTCTATCAGAAACAGCTCTCCTCAGTTGAATGTACCAATCGTTAAGGTGACACCAAAATCCTTAAATTGGACTTTGTTTTGCTTGAAATTGTGTAGAGAATGAATGTTTTGATGATGATTCTTTGCTGTTATTTACACATTTATGATTTATGTAAACAGTTCTCTTCACTTGTGGAGGATCTGCTCAAGTCAAGAAGGAAACATGATGGCTACAAAGAGAGTAGAAGAGATTCGGAGTCTGCAAAAGCAATAGCAGAAGTGGAACTTTCCAAGGCAAATAAGTCGGTAAAGGAGCTAGCTTTAGTGATAGAGAGGTCGAATCGTGGTGCAAGGTTTCAGAAAAGAGATATGGAAGCTTCGAAGATGTATACAAAGGTCGAGGAAAATAGAGATTATGTTGAAGTTATGAGAGATTTGGACGATGTGAAGGAAGAATTGAGTAGGTTGAAGCTTGATGTAGGTTCTGTTTTGGGAGAGAGAATTGCAGCGGAGAAAGAAGTTGCGGAATTGCGGTTTAGAACAGAAGGGAATATGAGAATGTTGGAGTGTCTTAAGAAGGAGATCGAGGTGGCTAATGAGGAACATTTGTTGGTTGAATTGGGAAAGATCGAGGCATTGTCGGAATACAAAGAGATTGAAAGGCAGAGAGAGAGAAGAGGGAAAGAGGTTTTGGATTTGTTTGTGGAAAGGAATAAGAGAATGAAGGAAATGTTGGAAGAGGCGGAGAGATCGAAGGATATCGAGGACGAGTTGTTTGACACGACTTCGGATGTTGAGATGTTACAAACACAGCTAAAGCTTGTCAAGCAAATGGAGAGGAGAGTTCAGAGGAGAGACAAGAGCATGTCGAGATCAAACCGTTCTTTCGAAAGAGGAAAGTGCAATTTATCGGTTTTGAAAGAAGTAACAGAAGCTGCGGAAGCGAAGAAGGAGGAACTTGCTTCTGTTAACGCAGAACTCTTCAAGCTCATGAGGGTAATGGATGCGTTGAGGAATGAGATTCTCCAAGCCAAAGAAGAAACAGCTCGCTTCAACGAGATCTTAAGGAAAGATGATGTTAAGATTCAGAGACTCAACTCAAAGTTGCTTATGGCAAAATCGAAATTAGAAGTAGCATTATCCGCGAAAGAAAGAGTTAGCTCTCTTGCTGACAATTTAGTTGGTTCGCTTGAGAAGTTAAAGAAAAACAGAGAAGCTGCAAAGAAAGAAGAGCTCTTTCTGAAAGAAGAGAAGACGGTTACAAAGGCAGAAACAGAGGAAACCAAACTCGAAATAGACGAAAAGGAAAGAGAACTGATTTCAAAATTGGATGAGCTCAAGAAAGCGAAGCAAGCAGAGGCTTTGGTGCTTGAGAAGCTTGAATCTCTGATAGAAAACACAATGGAGAGCCGGGAAAAGGAGTCCGAGCATTGTTCAACAATCACGATCTCGAGGTTTGAGTACGTGTATTTGAGTAGACATGGTTCTCAAGCAGAAGAAACCGCAGAGAAGAAAGTTGCAGCAGCAGAGGCGTGGGTTGAAGCACTCAAGGTTAGCACAAACGCGGTTTTGATGAAGACTGAAACTTTGATGAGAGACAGTGGAATAACAAGAGTGGAAGTAGAGAGGTCATTGTCGACAAAGAGACTGGCCAAGGAGGAGATTCAGATGGTTAAGCAGAACCCTGAAGCCGAAAGCTATCTTTCTCCTAAACCGGCTGGAAAACCCGTGAGGTCGAGCGGGAAATTCACACCGGTGCAGCGAGGGAAGTCAAGAAGATACTCATCTGCAGGGACTCCGAGTTTCTTTGTAATCAAGAAGAAGAAGAAAGTTCCGACCTTGGTCAAGTTTTTTAGTCGGAAAAGGTAAGAAAGGAATTGTTTTTTTTTTTCTTTTTTACTCTTGAGAAATGTAAATCTGTAACAAAAAGATTATAAATATAGGATCCTATTGGTAGCCATTGTTTTAAGAAAGTGATTATAAATTGTATGGTGGTTAGAGAAAAGTGGTGAAGAAAAAGAAGACGGTTTGTGTAAACCGTATGGTTCAATTTCTACCAAAATCAAATTGGACAAATATATTGCAACCGTTGTATGTATGATTTAACCAAATTGATTAGTTAGTTTATAAAATAGATAATTTCTTTAGTTCGGAAATGAATTGGTGTTGGAGATGGGATGCGCACCTTTCAACTTAGCCCACCTTGAACCTAGCTCAACCCGTTAACGAAAGGTCTATGGAGTTCGGTTCCGCGAAAAAGAAAAGGTGGATCCGAATTTGCAAGATAGAAACAAATCAACCTGATATCCGTAAAAAAAAAAAAAAAAAAATCGGCTCAAACTGCAAAGGAAAAAAGAAAGATCTACGAAAGGCCCTAAAGATCTTTGCATATTGAAGCAATTGATTGAAAAAACGATCAGCACATAGAGACTCGAGATAGATTGCAAGCTATTTAATCTCTTGAGTTCTTGATGATCTCTTTGAACTAGCTCATTATTCTCGCGATTTAACTTCTCTCCTTGTATTTGATTCGATATGAAAGCTTAATAAACGAGATTCTCACTAAACACACTTGAAAGTTATATTACTTGTGATAACTCTGATCAAAGAATTAGCACATTTCTCTAATCAGTGTATGGACTTGAACATATTCGGAGTGTTTGGGTATGAAAAAATACCACAAATAAATTATTTTTCGATGATTTGAGATTTTCTGTTGTATAAAACATTAAACTTTGGTATAAGATTTGGATAGAGTTTTCAAATAGTTTTAAGTGAACTAATATGTAAACAAAGAATCCCAAAAGTTAAACCTAACTTAGAAATTCAGAAACTTAGGAAAAAAAAAGCTCCGTCTAGACTCTAGTGATCAAGCTTCCTCCGTATCAAAACCGATGTCCGGCGAAGGATCCTTACCGGCGCCACGTGTCCCTTCGACCACTTTTTCTATTTGCGCCATTTCTTCACTGAATCAAGGGAAAAGCCAAAAAGGGTAAACAATTAGCGATTCTACAGATTGAATTGCATTAATTTTCTCGTGAATTTCTGGGCAATGAAACAAATTTTAAATTCTTCCGATTTGGTGTTTCTATTTCGCGAATTGGGTATGGAGGATTAAACTTACAGACCCCGCAAAGGGATAAGAAATAACAAAACATAAAGTTTGCAATTTTTTGAAAATCCATTCATACTAATTACATAAAATATTGTTTACAGTTTGTTTCTCAAAATTTCATTGTTCGAATTGATTTGTTTTGGGAATATAGTTTTTGATGGCTTCCTTTTTACTGTAGGTTGTTGTGAGCTTATGTATTGGTCGAGTATTTTGCTGAGTTTTGTTCCTGGGTCTGTTCTATCATGAAGTTATGAGATTCTGTATGTAATGTTGGTTTTAGTTGTTTGAAGCTTTTGATTTCTGGAAACCATTTACTGTATTTCCACTTGGATCCTGGGATACAATGAAAAATGTAGCCCAACTAGAACAAAGAGTGTGTATGCGCATTTGTGGCGCTTATTTGACAATCTGTGAGCATAGGTATATGATTTATGTGGTTTAGATGATCTTTGTCGGGTTATGGTCTGCTGCATAGAAAATCTATTCAATACTTTTGGCTACTCTGTAACTGAAAGAGAAATTGTAGTTTGAATCTTAAAGAGCAACAAGTACTAGTGGGTTGGTCACTGTGCTCTATGGTCTGTTTCTGTGGAACTTGGTAATTACATATTGGTGTCTAACAGATACCATAATCTAGAAATAGGATATTCTTTTTACTAATCTGACTGTTTGTAAAATCATTTACTTGTTTTGTTGCCGTTACATTTGGCATGGCAGACTCTGTGCAGATTCAAATGAAAGTTAAAAAAGTAGAACTTTATGAGCGTTTTGCTGCTTTGGTTAAGGATTTGAAAAAATTTATCTTTCCCTGTATGGGTAATGCAATTCTAGCATGTTAACTTTATCTGAATATTGCACTTGTGACGCTCTTCAATGCCAGCTTTTGAAGTTTGTATGTTTTCTTTTGACCACGGTTAGGAGGTTCTATCTTTTGTGGAAATTAGGAGTTACCAAAGTGAGAACTCACTAACTTGATGTGGCTTTGATCTAGTCCAGGTTTTGCATGTGTGACACTTATACACAGTGAACTTAGATTGATGACTAAATTAACCACAATGTTCCTGTTCCTGTTCATATTCACAAAGAGCTTTTTGCCTTCAAAGCGCCAAATAATGATCTTAGTATGAAGATGGGCTGGTATACTGATATCTTCGGCTTCTTGAAATTACATTTAGAAAGTGTGCTCTTACTAGAGATTGAAGTGGAACTTATACAAGCATTGTGTAACATAGTTGCGTGATAATTTACAGATATGCTATTGGTTATCATGTTTCTTCGACGCGGCGCGTGGTTTTCACGAAAAAGGTCTGCGAATGGTTCTATCTCACATAAGCCTCACGAACTCCACGAGGTATATCCTTCCTGAAAGTATTTAATGTTTTCATCTTTGTGCCAAAAAAGGGTGTTGTCCTTCTTTAAAAGGAATCTCTTTCTCATTGGTACTCTCTTAAATGATAATTGTTACGTTATGATTCTAGCTCAATATATAGACCCCCTGCTCTCTTCATCCTCTCCATCTTCTCCGGTTTTTCATCATCTGTTGTGAAATTTAACATGAAGCGGCCAATCGTGTCAAACTCATCCCTGTTTCCAGATGCATCTTTCAAAGCATCTCGCATCAGGATGCAACCTGCTGCGGCGTATTCACATAACATGAGGCCAATGCCTTATCATCCAGCGACGAGCAAGGTAAATGCACTCAGTCCTTGTTCTCTGTGGTTTGCTTGAAGTCTTTTTGATGTTTTGTGTCTTTAACCTTTTTGGTGTGATGACCTGGTCTGAACTCGTAACAACTTTGTGATGGACAGATCGAGGGGGCCGCTTCGTTGGAAGAAGTTCTGAAGGTTTTTTGGGATAATCAAATGGAGCAGCTTGAAAACTTCACAGGTGACTGATATTCAGAGCTGTTTAGAGCACCTAAATAGGAAAAGAAAGTAGATTGACACCATTTTTAAACTTTTATACGGCTTTTCGACTAATGAATTCCTTGACTTGTTTTTGGTGACTCACAGGGTTCAACCGCCAGAATCATTTGCCGCTATCTAGGGTCAAAAGGATGCTGAAATCTGATCCTGAAGTCAGGGTATGGAGAGTTACAGAAATTGTTTCTTTGCTATAATTCTTCGGTTTTTGTTGACTTGGGTCTGGAGTTTCTGAAATCGCCGTTCTGATAAAATTGTTGCTCTGTTGAGTTGGATCTAGAATCTGTTACTGTTATTGATTTTTTCTGTTCGACTGATATAAAAGGTTTGATGATCAGCTGATCATCAAACTTTTACTCGTTGATCATAAAAGTTTGATTTTTTTACTTGTTCAGATGATCAGCTGGGACACTCCTGCTTTGTTTTCGAAAGCTTGCGAATACTTTATTCTAGAGCTAACATTGCGAACTTGGATGCATACTCAATCATGCAGTCGTCAGACCATCCGGCGTTGTGATGTCTTCGAGGCCGTAAAGAAGTCAGAAATCTATGGTTTCCTGATCGATCTTGTTCCTTTTGGACCGCACTGTGCTATCCATCACGTTAGCTTTCTTCTCCTTCACAATCTTTTAACCAAAACTGTGTTCCTTTTTCAGATGATAATGTATATGCTAAATTTTGTTCTGTTCAGGGTGTGCCAGAACATGCAGAGCCTGAGAAAGTGTTGCCTCCAGGTCAAATGATTTTGCCGGACATGAACGTTCCAATCGATATGAGCCAGATTGAGCAGGTAAATTAGTTTACGTTTTAACTGGTATTACCTGAAACCAAACAGTTCGATGATGCGATGCTAAGTTATATGTCTTGTTTGTTTCTTGCATTTGCACCAAAACCAGGAGGATCTGATAGCCGAGCGCCATATCAATGATAAAGGGTTTGACCTCAACATTCTCTCCAGGTAGTTTTCTTGAACTTCTATCCACACAACAATAGATTCAGTTTTTTGAAGCATCGTAGATTGAGATGCACTAAAGATGATATCTAGGAAGTAGTGAATTTGAGTATATAGGGACATATTGTTAGAGAACCCATTTAGAAAAGAGCTTCACGGTAGCTTCGATTTACAGCATCCGTGCTAGATTATGGTTGGGACTTGACCAGGCATATCCATTAAGCCATTTGCAGTATCTTTTGTTGTTTTTAATTTAATCTTTGAAGGTTTTCAATTTAATCTTTTGTTGTTTTCTTGAGTTGTTGGTTGATACTTTTGGTTGGTTTGGGACATTTTTGATGAATGCGATACCGAGCTAATAGTACTTGTGGCTTTGGATTCTGCAGTGAACATGATTCTGCTTGAAGCTGGTCTGGAAGAGAAACTTAGTTGAAAGAGGAGTCATCCTACACTATGTTTACCATATAAGTAACTTATGGAGAAGAAAAAAACTAATAGTTTAAAATAAATTGAATCACTAAACTATGTGTATATCTATTGTTCCTTAATGATAATAATGTAATGTTTATTATGTTCGTGTTTCTTTGGGCTTGTTTATTAAGCTGAATCATGAATTGAAGAATTTCTTTGTGATAAATCAAGAACACATGAACCAAAACACCATAAATTCAATGATCCTAAGATATATGAATTGAATAATTTTAATATACATATATATATTTTTTTTTTGGTTCAAATATATATATTATGACTAATTGAATTTATGATTGTTTATGGATGGGCAATGAAAGTTTTTCCCAAAAAAAAGATTAAAAGTTTTATATATGATTTTAATATGAATTTGATGCTGAATATAT
>OVAY01003594.1:0-10417 GCA_900406395.1 Kernera saxatilis
GTACTAACATTGAATATTATTGTTAGCACGATAAGATATTATATGATAATTGAGCTACCACGATAAATGTAAATTTTGATGATAACAAAATAATTAGCATGTTAACTAAATATGTATCTATTAAAAATTATATACAGTTTTTTCGATTTCTGGTGATGAATAGTATTTTTGATTTTGAATAAATACTGTTCATATCGGATGAACAGTATCGCCGAGTATACTAATATCGGAAATAGGATTTTAATGCAATGGTATTTGTGTAATTAAATTAAAGTACAAGGATATTTATGGTTTAAAAATTATTTATCTTTGTTAGTTTCTTAAATTTTAAATTATCATTGTTATAAAACTAATTAACTAGTCAACTATGTATATTCAATTAATTAATCCATGTTTTTTTTTTGTCCAAAAAGTATAATAAACTATTGTTTTATAAGCTTTTTACAGGAATGTAGAAATTAGAGTAGTCCAAGAACCAATTTAATATTCTGAAAAATTCGAAAAAATTATAGTCTGATCTTACATATAAATCATCATAAATGTTTTTTCGTATTTTATACTATACTCTACACTAAAAAAATTAATTCCTAATGGCCCACTCAGTTTTAGATTTTTTTTTGTCAATCATTTTTAGATTGTTCTCGATAAAATCAAAACAACTATACCAATTTAAGCTGAAATTTGGGGATAACTGAGAGCTAACCTTGAAAAAGATGAACAGAGATTCAGAGCTTTGAGAAACAGTCACAAAATTAAGAGAACAAAAAATGGAAGAGAGCACATGGGTGGTGTTGTGCAGAAGGAAAATTAAAATAATAACTGAAAATAAATATTTTTGTTTGAAAGTGTCACAAGCTCTTCCTAACCACAAATCCTGCCCTGATTTGTACTCCTCAGTACATCGCTATTTCCAAAGTCCGTGATTTACGCACTTTAATAACATCTCTGCTCTGCAGATAGAGAGACACGAATTGACACATCTTGAAATATTCTTTCAAATATGTCTTGAGCAAAATAAAGCAATAATTTTTGTATATTAGTTATTTAAGAAAAAATAAATCAATTATTTTGCAAAGTAACATTAAAATCCAAAAAAGATCCTAAACAAATATTCATATACAAAAAATATATATATTCATATAAAATATTTCCCAGAATAATTATTTGTATCTAATAAAATTTGTAAATGTGATAAAATATAAAGAAAAATATACATATCCGAGAGCTTCAGTGGACTAGTTATAAGAAGGTAAGACTTTTTTTGGGAAGTAGTCACATCCTACCCTAATTTGAGTTGTCAAAAATTCGAGATAGTTATATTTTTGTCGTAGGAAATAATTAACCGGCTATTGACAAAAAAAAAAAAAATTAACCGGCTAGTTTTGGGTCTATAAGAAAATTTGAAACATAAATCCGAACTTCTTAGAGATTAATATGCTCACCGGGAAAAAAAAATTACTTTAAATTCTCTAAATTCAAAAAGTTTAAGAAGAGATATAAAAGATTATGTATCTTTCAAAGTAAAATAAAAAAGAGCATTTTTAAGAATGTTTTAATATTAAAAGTAACTCATGGGCAGTGATTAAAAGATTTATTTTGGTATTAAGGTATCAGGATTTAAATATTTTTATGTATATATATATATATATATACATATCTATTTATATTGTTCCTGTTTGACGTGGATACTAATATTGCTAGTAGTAAATAGCAGTTTATGGGGATGCGAAGAAGACTGGTTTTTTTAATGAAAATCTATTACACGTCTATGACATTGTGTAGATCTTTTCCAACACTACAATGGCGTTTTTTAATAGAATTCATACACACAACATTTTTTTAACTCTAAAATTACCACTATCACTACTATCTCTAACTCAAAGGTTATGATCACTTGATATGAAATATTAGAAAAATATTTAAACATACACTTGTAAGAGAAGTTTGGATATTGTAACGGACTAAAACAACCGTTATCTAGAATAAATTTTATGACATGATAATGAATTAGCTTGCCGTTATCTAGCCAAATGCACAATGTATATGTTTGACACATGCATGTCCGGTCTAAGTTTGTATGATTGATCCTATATATTAATAAATCAGTTTCAATTCAGTTCAACTTTGGTTTTTTCCAAAACCATTAAACAAAGATTAGGTCGTACTAAAAAAGAAATCGATCCGAGTCCACTTTTAAACATCCCTAAAAGTTGTGTATCTTTGATGGTTCAAAGTTCATACTTTCAAGTACATATTATAATAAGAAATAAATCCACATAGCATTTATGGATTACCTTGTTATGAACCAGGTGGAGATCAAAGGGACCATAGTGTCATAAGAGGACCAACCAAAAAAATGGTTATAACCTCTAATGTCTTTTGCAATTGTGTGTGGCTTACACACATCTCTCACTTGCTCTCTCAGACACATAGGCATAGACAACACATGCATGTCTTTATAAATAAATACACCTCAGCCTTCAATATCCACCCAAGTCTCTCTCTCTCTCTCTCTCTCCAAACACAAACTAAAGCTTTTCTCTCACAACCCCCAGAAACAAAGATGGCTATCCTCAAGAAATCTACAAAACTGCCTCAAACAGCAATGCTCAAGCAGATTCTGAAGAGATGTTCGAGCTTGGGGAATAAGAATGGAGGAGGAGGAGGAGGATCTGGAGAAGATGATCTTCCGCTTGATGTGCCAAAGGGACACTTCCCTGTCTACGTTGGACACAACAGGAGCAGATACATAGTTCCTATCTCCTTCTTGACCAATCTTGATTTCCAATGTCTCCTTAGAAGAGCTGAGGAAGAGTTTGGTTTTGATCATGACATGGGTCTCACCATTCCTTGTGACGAGCTCTTCTTTCAAGATCTGACTTCCATGATCCGATGAGATCTCAATAGTTTCAACAAGAAGATGAAAGAAGAAGTAAGCTGAAGGAGATGGAGATAGAGATGGTTAAAGATGAAGTTTTTTTATTTAATTTGTGTAGCTTCCTCTTTTTTTAGACATCCTCTCTCTTTCCTTTAGTTTTATGACTCTTCGATGTCTTTCCTATATTTTCTCTGTTTTTTTGTTTGTCCTACTTTTAATCTCATCTTGAGTTTTTTTACGAGTTAATATTTGACTCGTCCAACCAAAAAAACCCACGAGATGGAAAATTTTGGGTTTAGATCTGTGAAGAAAGCTTGTAATATATTCCTAATGGATATTTAGTTTGTTATTGAATCTATGAGAGAGGTTAATATTTGACTCGTCTAACCAAAAATACCCACGAGATGGAAAATTTTGGGTTTAGATCTATGAAGAAAGCTTGTAATATTTTCCTAATGGATATTTGCTTTGTTATTGAATCTATGAGAGAGGTTAATTATGATCTTTTATGATTATTATGTTCTGCATACAAACTGTACATATACATCTAAAAAAGCTAATAAATCAATTTTTACAGGAAAGAGATCTCTAGTTTCTAAGCGTGCTTGAACTTTAGATTAAAGTTCTTACCCAAAAAAATGGGAAATAAGAATGTTTTTTCATTTTTGTTTGTTTAAAATCGAATACAAAATTTTTTTTTTGGGAGCTTGAATCTTAGATTCTTAACATCTTCGAAGACAATGGCCAAAATAGATCACAAAATACTAGTATTTGACTAAAATTCAGTCGTCTCTCGCTATACATAACACTTAAGTAGATCCAAGATCATGTGAAACCGAAAGCTAATTACCAAACCTTTAGGTGGATACATATTCTTCAATTACATACTTCAAACATGGGTTGGGTTGGTTAGGTAGTTCGATCACTTAGTGAACTTATAATTTTTTCATCCATTTTTTGTTTTTGTTTTTAAACTAATTTGTTGATCACTCCATACCTATTTTGGGACATAAGACACTCATACCGAATTGGTTTACTATGAACTACCTAAAAAAAAATGAATTCTTAAACATTTGAATTTACGGTCTAACAACTAAATTGATTTTTAATTTTGGGATTTGACCACTTCGTCTGTTTTGCCAACTCACGGGTTTGTTCTCATGTCCGTGTGGTAGCCTGTTCTTAAATTATTTCTTAATGCTTTTTGTTTGTCTTGTCTCTCTGCCCATGATAATATGTTTATTGTAATAAAATCTTCTTCTTTTGGAAAAGGTATATTGCCTTTATGTTACATAAACTATATATACTATATGAAGGAAAAAGGAACATATACTATATGATATGTTAATATAAACATAAAGCAAAAGGAAATGAGTCATGGTGATGAAGAGTAGTGGTTGTGTCCAAAACTTTTACAAAACACATTTAGCTTTATCCAAAATTTGTGACCCCTTAATCATGTTTAGAGCCGCATATTATCAACCTTTTCTCGTCCAACGCAATCAATTAAAGTTGTAACCAAAATTTTAATTAATGAGAAGAAAAAAGTAATATTCTCGTTACACATGATGAAGGATGAAGGATCCATATCCTAATCCAAATTCTGCGAAAATCACATATAACTCCTAATCCAAATTCTACCAAAATCACATATAACTCGTTTTGAAAGAATAAGTCTATAATGATCTTGATTATATTATGGGTGTTACAAAGCCTCTATTTTCCAAGCACTTGTTCCACCCTTTGGCCAGAACACCTTTTTTCCAGAAACAACATCCTCTTTTGGAAGAATTTCCTTTCATCTTTTCTTTTTTTTTTGTTTTTGATAAAAGGCTCCTTTCATCTTTTCTCTCTATCAAATCACAAAACAAACATTTTAACCGCGAACAGTTAAAACCTAACTCATATTCATCTCTTTGTGGTTTTTGGAATCGTTTTTAAAAGGATCCTGTGACAGCCTAACTTCAGCTTCATCAATTGTATCTTTATGCATTAATCTAACACACTTAATAATACAATTTGACACTGTAAACTCCACTTTTTGTGTGTGCGGTCCAACAATACGAATGTTCATTTTCAATTGAAGATTTTTTTTTCTGCAATATAATTCTAGCATCTCTCCTTGTAAATAGTGGTCGTACGTAATACCTTTGTATTCCACCTATCCTTGTTCGATTAAATCGTAGAACTTAAAATTTATGTCAATACACAAATTAGGATAATGCAGTTTTTTCATTAAAAATCTACTTACCAAACCAAACATGCGTCTCACTATCAGAATCGATAAGCCTTTTTAGTCTTTTCAACAGCTCTTTGCCAAAAGAATGCTTCTCCATGCTAATGAAGCTCGAGCGACGAGCATCAAGTACTTTTGCCTCCAAAAAGCTTCCATCTTTGTAATATCTGCTTACTTGAGCGAATAAGCTGTGAAGATAGTGAAATAACCTCCATGCTCCATGCATACATAACTAACAACGTTTGATTGAAGCATTCTAAGTTCCAAAAATCTAGACTACCGCTCTGTTTCGAGAGGCACAACTTATTTTAAGTAAACTAATGTATTTTTTTTTTTTTTTCAAAGTTGCTCCACAATTACTTTGAGATCGTCCATGTTCATTCATTACAAGTTCTTTTTAGCAATTTGAAACATGACATAACATATATTAGCGTTATCATCGATGTTTTTTTTTTAATAGCAATATCACTTTTTAAACGTATATAGTCTTTCGTCTATTGTGTTTGCTAATTTTGGAAATCAATTTCAGCATTGTGATTGTTTTAATAGAATTATCTAATCGAAAATTTCTTACAATTTTCAAATTCCAATTTTAACCTTTTCAATTTTGAATTCAAATTTTAAAATTCCAATAAACATCTAAAAAATAGTTTATTTAAAAGAAAAAAAATCATCAAGAGTATGTTAACCTTTTCTTTTCTCTTTTTCCTAAAATCATCGAGTCTAGTCTCTTATTCATATAAAATATAGTAAACCTAAAGACATTTTAAAGAAATGCCTAACTTTGGAAATCGACTATAATATTGTGCTATTACTATACATTAAAAATTGCATATTTCGAATTTCAAATTTTTGAAAACCCCAATAAACCCTTGAAGGAAAGAAAAGATTCTCGCAGGTGGCGAAACACAGTCAAAACCCTTTCGCCACTCGGCTTGTATCCCTTTCACAATCACACAGAAACAGTTTAGCCCCAAATAAGACCAAACAAAAAACCTACGAAAACCCATTTTTGTCTGCTTCGCTTCCATGGCGGCCACCACCACCAGCTTCTCCTCTTCCCTCTCTCTCATCCCTAAACCAAACAACCCTTGTACCAATAAACCTCTCTCCCTCCTCCCAAAACCCTTCCTTAAACCTTCCCCTCTTTCTCTCCTCTCCTCTTCTCATTCTCCTCCTTCGCTCTCCCATGGAGTCTCCTCTCTTTCAAGAACCGGAGACCATTCTCTTCCCTCTTTTGATTACAACGAAGACGACGACGAGAAGCCTCGAGAAGAGTGCGGAGTCGTCGGAATCTACGGCGATCCAGAAGCTTCACGGCTCTGTTACCTAGCTCTCCACGCGCTTCAACATCGTGGCCAAGAAGGAGCAGGTATTGTAACCGTTTGCAACGAAAAAGTTCTTCAGACCATTACAGGTGTTGGGTTAGTCTCCGAGGTTTTCAACGAGTCCAAACTCGACCAATTACCCGGCGAATTCGCAATCGGGCATGTCCGTTACTCCACCGCAGGAGCCTCCATGCTCAAAAATGTCCAGCCTTTCGTCGCGGGTTATAGATTCGGGTCGATCGGTGTTGCCCACAATGGTAATTTGGTGAATTACAAGAAATTGAGGGCTATGCTTGAAGAGAACGGCTCGATTTTCAATACTAGCTCTGATACTGAGGTTGTGCTTCATTTGATTGCGATATCTAAAGCTAGACCCTTTTTCATGAGGATTATCGATGCTTGTGAGAAGCTTCAAGGTGCTTATTCGATGGTGTTTGTTACTGAGGATAAGCTTGTTGCTGTTCGTGACCCATTTGGGTTTAGGCCGTTAGTGATGGGTAGGAGAAGCAACGGAGCTGTAGTTTTCGCTTCGGAGACTTGTGCGCTTGATTTGATTGAAGCAACTTATGAGAGAGAGGTTTATCCTGGTGAGGTTTTGGTTGTGGATAAAGACGGTGTGAAGTCTCAGTGTTTGATGTCTCATGCTGAGCCCAAGCAATGCATTTTCGAACACATTTACTTCTCGTTACCAAACTCGATTGTGTTTGGTCGGTCTGTGTACGAGTCTAGGCATGTCTTTGGGGAGATCTTGGCAACTGAGTCTCCTGTTGAGTGCGATGTTGTGATCGCTGTCCCTGACTCTGGTGTCGTGGCTGCTCTCGGGTACGCTGCTAAGTCTGGTGTTGCGTTTCAACAGGGGCTGATTAGATCTCATTATGTAGGAAGGACGTTCATCGAGCCGTCACAGAAGATCAGAGACTTTGGTGTGAAGCTCAAGCTTTCCCCTGTTCGTGGGGTTTTAGAAGGGAAGAGAGTTGTTGTGGTCGATGATTCGATTGTGAGAGGCACGACCTCGTCTAAGATTGTGCGTTTGCTTAGAGAAGCTGGTGCGAAAGAGGTTCATATGAGAATCGCAAGTCCTCCTATCGTAGCTTCTTGTTACTATGGAGTGGATACGCCTAGCTCGGAGGAGTTGATATCCAACAGGTTAAGTGTTGAGGAGATTAGCGATTTCATCGGAAGCGACTCTCTTGCGTTTCTATCGTTCGATACCTTGAAGAAACACTTAGGAAACGACTCCAAGAGCTTCTGCTATGCGTGTTTCACCGGCGATTATCCGGTGAAGCTAACGGAAGTTAAGGTGAAACGAGGAGGAGGAGATTTCATTGACGATGGTCTCGTTGGAAGCTTCGACAATATTGAAGCAGGTTGGGTTCGATAGCTAGAGACCTTCAACGATGTCTATGCTTTGCGTTTTATCCACTTGACCTTATTGTCATATTTAGATGTCTATTTTGTTAAATGAGACAAGGGTGTTTTTTATGTTTGAATCTTGAAAGATTTTGATCTTTCGTCTCGTTTTATGAATCCAATCTTATTTGTTTACACAACCATTTCTCTTAAGTACTTTACTTCATGATTCGTTGTTTAATCCTAAATTGCTATGCCAAGTTTAATACTCTGGTTTCAAACTCTCTTTCTTTTCATTCTTTTTTCCACTTTTTGTACATAACTTTTATTTTGGCTGATCAACAAATTTCGTATTTCCTCCAAAATATCTTATATTATTTGGCTGTTTCTTTTTATATCTTTTATTTTTGTTACTCTGGTTAGTTATATCACTCAATTTCTTCTCTATATCTAACGTAATGTCAACTATTTACTGCTTTGAAGTAAAATTTAAAAATGATCAGGACATGTAATCGAGTAGTTTGCGTTTAGAATCGTTATTGTATCACTATTTGAGTTCACACCCATTATAATGCATGTTGTTGAAAGAAAAAAAAAAACTAAAAACATTGATAAATCAATCTAAATGTTTCAAATTAATTAGGACAAACTAAAATAATACAATGATTTTTTATTATTCAAAAACTATTTAACTTTTACGTCTGGTTATAACGCAAAACATAGGAAATAAATGAAGATCCATACGTACATATATTAACATCATCATCGTTATTGTTGTTATCATAATATGATGATGATGATGCAGCACATAAGGTTTACTCTTCTATTAGTTATCATTCTCTGGTTTTGAATGATCAATTTTGTTCGTTTTCACTCTTTTCTTTAGCAAATTGATCATCCGCTGCCTTTTTCTTTACTTTAAGCTCCTCCTCGAGTTTCTCCAGTTTTTCTCTGATTTGATCCAACTTCGCCAAGAGAACATCTATTTCTGATCCTTTATAATAAGCCATTTATTTTATGATAGATAGAGTAAAAGAAATAAATTGTGTGCTGGATAGAGAAATAATGGGTAGTGGTGGTAACTGAGGGTTGAAGAACAAGCATATATATAGTGTGGGGGTGATTTATGAAGAAAGTATAGATAAACATAAGAAATCACTATTAAAAATAAGATATTTTTCCATAAAAGTTATTAATATAGTGTAAGAAATCACTATTAAAAATAAGATATTTTTCCATAAAAGTTATTAAAATAGTGTGGTTGAGTGATATTAAATATAAGATATTTTTCTATAAAAGTTAAATAACTTAATATAGTGTGGTTGAGGTTGAATCACAAATAATTAAAGTTTTAACATAAATGCTATATATAGTTATTTTATTGGTTTATTTGTAACATTTTTCCTAATATTTATTTTTTTCATATTTTCTTCTTTTTAATTTATAAAAAAAATTCTTATAGTTCTTTATTTATTATTTTTAATAAAATAAATTATGCCCCCATCTTATTATATTTTTTTAGGCACATACCATTATAGTATGCATAAAATATCAAATACATTTAGATTTTAGGTACATACCATTATAGTAGGTCGGGTTACCCGACCTAAAAATTCCAGGCCTACGGATACCAATCGACAACAAATTTTATGTTTTTGGAGGAAAATATATTATATCGATCTAATTACAAAAGCGGGTGATTATCAATTTTGATTTTAGTAGTTTAAAATATATAATAACATATATTATGCTCTCATATGATACGAACAAGTTAATATGCACGTATGACAGCGACGTTGTCCAAGTCGGTTGTATATTATAAATTTATAATATATATTGGTTATGATTTAGCAGATTAACCTAATTAATTATTTAAAATGAATCGAGTTTTAAGAGGAGTGACGTAAAGCATTACGTATGCCGAGAGTATAAAAACGATCCATTTCGGATCAATGAATTTGCTTTTAAACTTTCACATTCCCTAAACACACAACTATCTATTAGCATACGTAACTTGTTTTTGCCCTAAACAGATTATCTACTCGTTCTAAACAAAAACAGATTATCTACTCGGTTATTTTTTTGCTTTACCACAAGGTGACGAGTATACTTTGTTTTAAAAAAATGAACTTGCGAATTAAGTTAATGCATGAAAGCACTTTTAAGATATTTATTGAACTTGCAAATCAAGTAGTTAAATTTGTGTGTGTATATATATTGATAGGTGTGTCCCGAATGCCTTCTACATCATCACAATTCTCTCTAGCTAGGTTTTATAATTCGTATTATTATTAAAGAAAAGTTTCTTGTTTTTTTTTTTCTCTCTTTCAAGATGGCATCTATTTTTTCGGACATAAGATCCAAGGCCGACACTGCAAGGATGAATTTGACCAGATCACATACAGCTTACAAAGAAGCCACTAGGTTGGGTTTTGCAGACGATGCGTTCGAAGCCGTGACTAACCCGATCATTTCACAGATGTCACAAATCTTCAATGAAACACAACACGTTTTGGATCGCTTGCAAGTTCTGCGGAATACAGATTCATCAAACCCCAATCTCTTTCGAGATCTTGAAGAACTAGATTCATTTGGTAACTACTTACCACCTGACTATATCCCCTC
>OVAY01003595.1:0-10413 GCA_900406395.1 Kernera saxatilis
ATTAGCAATCACGTAAGCACGAACGACTAACAAAACTAATTACATTACCTAGGCACACTAACTAGTGCTTTTCGTCATCGACATTGTGGAAATCACATCTAGGCTAACATGGTAATGAGTTAACAAGTTAGCGCATGTTGGTTAGCGTTAGTTGATAAACGATTTATAGCGTCGATAGATGTTTCCTTAGCGCGTTAACATATTACTTTTCCGTTAACGGGTTAGCGCATGATGGTCATTTGGGACACGATGTATATTCGTCGTCACATGTTTATTTAGCGTGTTATCCAATTAATTTTTTCGTTAACGTGTTAGCACAAATTGATTGTTGCCAGTTGCGTTTTCCCATTAACGTGTTAGCGCAGGTTGACACGTCTCTTTATATTCCTAGGATCTGAAATTTGAAGATGCCTAATTTTTTTTGAAACGAAACAATATTTTGTCGATATAAAAACTAAGAAAGTATAGATATTTAACTGTTTTGTCAAATGTAATTATTAGCTACGCCTAAAAGCTACTACCTATAGAACACAGATGAGCAATGGTACGCCTCCCTACAATCATAATCATGTAGGGACATAATCGTTACTTTTATATAAACAGTACCTCATGAATAGTATCATGGTCGTCTACTTAATTTCTCAATCTTCTATTGTCATTTCTTATAGTTTCTCTACAAAACAATATATTGTAAAATGAATCATGAGTCATTCTAAATGAACCAAATTTTTTTAAATCTATCTTATTTTAAATTAATTGGAGTTGACTTAAACATACACAGCCAATAACAATTATAACACTCGTTAATCTATTTGAACTGAAGCCTTACAATGATACATGGAGAATCGGTGAAAATACTTCATGTATAGAGGCAACATACGAGTTCTTGCGGAATCCAAAAACAAATTTTATGCGATTCGCATGTTAATTTAAAAAAAAAAAATATTTTTCTTAAAGTATTTAATAAAGTATTCATCATGATATCTTTTTAGATTCAGTTGAATTAAATGTGTAACTTAGCATGGAAGCGTATTCGCATGTGTAACTTTTTAAAATATTTTATTGTTGTTCTTCTTACATATTTATATATTCTGTTTTCAGCATCTTAAATTATATATTTTTGCATACATTTTTAGACTATAACCTTACCCTTACGTGTTTATTACTAAGAATGTCATTGTCTTTTGTAATAGAAATTTGAATTCATTAAGGGTAAAATCGGATTAACAAAAAATTCTGAAAAATCGGATCGGATCGCATAGGATCCGCATCCCAAAATCCGGATCCTATTTAAAGCAATTTTCCGGATCGTCTTGGGCCAAACGGATCAATCAATGATGGATCGCAGATCGGTTGTTGGTGATGGATCGCAGATATGGTCGCGGGTATATTACTTGAATATTCCATAATAGGAAAAAAACTTATTTTAATAAAAACATTTACAACTCAAACGATGCAATCTTGTGCAATCCTAAATTCCTAATAGCCAACATCCCTAAATTAAATCCTTTTTAAATGCATATAGAGAGCTTCTTTCCCAAAATTCCTAATTTACTCATAATTGAAAATCTACAAAATCTTATTTAATTCAAAATCTCTATCATAAATCCCTACAATTACGAGTATATTTTAAACAAAATGCATATTCCATATAATTTATAGATTTTCTAGCTTGATCACCAAGATATTTACAAGAATATATTTAAAAGATTTACTATCCAACCTCACTCTAATCAACTATTACCTCTATAAATAACCTTTGACTAACTGCTGCTTTCACAACGGTTGCTCTCTTTTCCAACCTAAGAGATGTGACACGTAAAGATTGTTATGAAATCCAAAAAAAGTATATTAACATGTTTTTGTACGGGTTTTAGGAAGCAAATATCCATGCTTATCAGATTCAGTTATTTCCGCATTTTCAAATTCTCTTCTCTATTTGATTTTTACGTTTATCTTTGTTTGGCTCGATTCTTAGATTAAAAACCAGAGGTAAGAAAGCTGGAAAGAAGACAAAGGATCCGAACAAGCCTAAGAGGCCTCCAAGTGCTTTCGTCGTCTTCCTGTAAATCAAAAATCTCCTTTTATTGCAATTCTTTCTCTATTGTTCATGATTAGTAGTTTTGCTAATTTCTTTCGGTTATTGAAGGGACGATTTCCGACAGGAATTCAATCCAGCGAACCCTAACAAGAAATCCGTTGGAACTATAAGTGCTAATCTGGTTTTTACACAGCAAGATCTCTCTCCAATATGGATCATAGGTTGTTGATTTTCAATTATGAATTTGCAACACTAGGTTGGTAAAGCTGCTGGAGCGAAATGGAAATTGATGACTGATGAAGTGAGTGTTTGTTTTTTGAATTTTTTATTTTACGTTTAGTCATTTCAAATTTTAGTATACACTCAATTCTTTGGTTTTTTCCAAATCCAATGAAACAGGATAAAGCTCCTTATGTCGCCAAAGCCGAGAGCAAAAAGAGTGAATATGTCAAGACTATTGCACAACATGAAATGGTCTAAAATTTGTCGTTGCTTACTTTTTTGTTGACCCGTTTTTTTTTTTTTTTTTTGTTGTTGCCATATATAATGTATGTTTTTCAGGCTAATGGAACCAATACAACTGGAGATGATGACTCTGACAAGTCCAAGTCTGAAGTCAACGATGAGAAAGAAGGTGGAAGCGAAGAGGTTTGGCTTTAGTATTTTGAAAAAATCCATTGTTCTGGCTCTCTTTATGTTGTTGTTAGTGTAACACTTAATTGATCTGATGTTTTTCTTTTACAGGAAGAAGATGACGATTAAAAAAAGGAAAAATCCCATAAAAAACCTCCAACTAAACATATTTTTCCAACTAAAACATCCAACTTTTTGGGTTTCCATTTCAAACCTCCAACTAAATAATTTTTCTAAAACAAACCTTGAAGTTACCAAAAGTGTGCAAAACCGAGAGTTGACTAACGGTCAACCTTAACACCGTTAAAAAAAAAATTAATATTTTAATCCAAAAAAATTTGAAATATTCAAAAAAAAATTAAAATTCAAAAAAATTCCAAAAAATTCCAAAAAATTCAAAACAATTATAAAAAAATTCTAAAAAATTGTAAACAATTCCAAAAAATTCATTTTTATAATATTATAATTCATAAATAAAGTAAAAATTAAAAATTAAAATTAAAATATTAAACTACCACTATAATGGAAAATATTTTGGATAACATTTTTAAAGAAGACAAAAAATTGAGATTTTTTTGTTTTTTCGGGAAAACATGATTTTGCGGTTTTGGCGAAAAAATAATGTTTTATGATTTTGGCAAGAAAACGCAATTTTGTGATTTTACCGCGAAAATATGATTTTATAGCTTTGGCAGAAAAACGTAATTTTGCAAAATTATAGTTTTATGGTTTTGAATTTCGGTAATTAATTGAAAGAGAATGGGTATAGCATGAGAAATTTAAGATGATATGATTTTTAAAAAATAAATATATCAACAATCATTAGTATATTTTACCATAAATTTCTCAATTTTTATACGAAAAGTAAAAGGTAATTTAATATTTTTATTTATGAATTTTAATATATTTTTTAAAAATAAATTTTATTTTTATTTTTTTTTTAGAGTTTTTTCTGAATTTTTGCAAATTTTCGAATTTTTTATTTTTTATTTATATGAATTTTTTTGATTTTCTTTTTTAATATTTAAAATTTTTAGTATTAAAATATTAATTTATTTTTTTAACTGTATTAAGGTTGACCGTTAGTCAACTCTCGGTTTTACACACTTTTGGTAAATTCAAGGTTTGTTTTAGAAAAATTATTTAGTTGGAGGTTTGAAATAGAAACCCAAAAAGTTGGATGTTTTAGTTGGAAAAATGTGTTTAGTTGGAGGTTTTTTTATGGGATTTTCCTTAAAAAAATGGAT
The DNA here is from genome assembly GCA_900406395.1 of Kernera saxatilis. Lineage (NCBI taxonomy): Eukaryota > Viridiplantae > Streptophyta > Magnoliopsida > Brassicales > Brassicaceae > Kernera > Kernera saxatilis. The sequence goes on from OVAY01003595.1 coordinate 3,922, forward strand.
CAGCAATTTGTGTTTGAAGTATTTTCTGTTTTCGTTGTTATGTGTTATCCATCCATGAGATTGGTTCCATGATTCCATCTTATAATTAGACGTTTTTATTGAAAATAAAAAAATTGTTACAGCGTACGAAACTGAGGAAGAGAAAGATGGACATCAAGACAATATTCATCATCAAGAAATTTTCTTCAAATTCGTGCATGTTCTGTTGTTGTAGTTTTTGTTTTAAAGTCCCATCCATGTTTTGTTTAATCACTTTTGTTTTAGTTCATTTTAATATGATTGAGTTTTTTTAGCAGCTCTATTTTAAATGTATTTGTTTTTTTCATATTTAACTTTAAGAGAAATTGTTTTTAATTCAAGACAATTGGAAAAGGACAAAGATGAATATTCGATTTGTCAATATTCAACACCTAAAATTATATATACAAATGATCTTGAATATCTTTAAATTTTAAATATTACTAATTGAGTAATATTTTAAATCAAATTAGCAAACTAAATGCTTGATAAACGAATATTTTGTTTACACATAAAATATTCTGTTTGTCTAATATCTCCCAATAATAAATGATTTAAATCTTTATCATTTGGTGACAAAAATGTGTTTCTTAATTTTATTGGTCACTCAAAATTTTCTATTAATTTGATTTGTATGTCAAAATTTTCTATTAATTTTTTGAAGAAATGTAATAACATTTGCTATCCAAAATTTATTCTTAAGAAAATGAGTCGGATAATACGGGTAACGGGTAGTTAAGGATTTAACCCGCGATACTAAAATCATTACTCAAATGGTTAATTCGAGTGGTTAAAATCTTAACATTTTAATAATATTATATAAAATAGTGAAAATATAACATCATTATAACAATAATAAGAATACACTAATTAACTAAATTAGACAAACTAATATTCAAATCTTTAGTTTGTATATATAACAAACAAAGAACACCAGCAGTTTCTAAATTTTTATATATTATTCAAAGAAAAATGTGAGTACAAATACTCTTAACGAAAAAGTCTAACAATCTTATTACAAATTTTCAAAAAAAAACATTGGCATGCGGGTAATTCAGGTACCCGGATAATTATCCTTACCCGACTTTTATCCGACCTCTACCGTTAGAATAAATTATCTTGACCCAAACGGATAATTTCTATTACTTTTATTTGAAAAGCTCAATAGTTCGGGTCGAGTACAACAAGGGTTGGATAACTCGATCTGAAAATTCCAGGCTTACAATAAATAAACAACAATATTATGAACTTCTAAATATCTCTACATTATTCTAAAAAAAAAAACAAAAACTAAAAAATCTATATCAAAAAACTAAAAAAAGTGTTACAAATTTTTAAATATAAAATATATAACATTCAAATAAAATATTGATTCGCGGTGTACCGTTGGTTATACAACACTAAAGGATTTATACTAACACTAATAAGATGACCACAATCAATTTAATTACACAAACATATAACAATAATAAGAATACACAAATTAATTAAGTTAGACAAACTAATATCAAAATTCTTAGTTTTTATATACAACAAACAATAAACACCAGCAATTTCAAAATCTCTATACATTATTCTAAAAAAATGTGAGTAAAAATATTCTTGACAAAAAAGATTGACAATCTTAATACAAATTTACAAAGAAAACATTGGTCCACAGTGTACCGCGGATTAAAATCTAGTTTGTAGTAAAACAAAAAACAAAAAACAAAAAAAATATTATCAGTAACGAAGAACCTAAAGGACCAAAAATATGACACCTATATGAGCAAATAAAGAAGATTAAAGAAAACCAAACCAAACTTGTATTACCAATTCACTTTCATTGCACAATCCCCTTCACCTACTTTCCCAATATTCTCTTAAGAAATAAATTGAAATAAATAAATATAAACTGGGGCATGAGAGCAAAACGAATTGCTCATCTAGGGGTTTTTAATTTTAATATGCACATATTCATTACATCGAGTATAAAATTGGGTAAACTCTTAAAAGGAATTGTTTCTTCATTCCTTTATCACCTGAAAAAAACCAAAGTTTTCAATCAGATGAGACAACAAAAAAAACTAAAACCAAAAGGAAGACTAAAAGGCTAACCATATTCTCACTTGAGAGGATCAATGTGAGGGTAGAGTCCAAGGACATGTTCCGGCATAAAATCATGCCTTGTAAGTATCCCAACAATAGGCGGTCTCTGCGATACATAACAAGACATGCGCGTTAGAAACATAAACAAATCTCTATAGACAGAACGAGAGAGACCACCCAGGACTGGCCAGCCTTCGCGCTACACTTAGAAGAGATCGACATAATGAAAGCATCAGTTTGCGTTTTTCTCTCTTTCCTTTGTTTCCCGCATGCTTAATTCTAAGGCAGATATTCTGGCCAGAAGTGCTAGACACTATCCGTCTAATATTGTTTATGTAAACTAAATCCAAGCTGTTTTAATTTATAAGCTATTGACAAAAAAAAGACCGAGAGAGAGAGAGAGACTGACCCCTGGTGTTTTGGGTATGACACACAAGTGTCGAAGGCCAAGTTGCCGAAAAAGAATAGCTGCTTTAGCTAGAGACAAAGTCTCAAGCACAGTGTAAGGAGATGTGTTAGTGATGGGATGGAGATCAACATACATCTCCATCTCCTCATCACTTATAACCAAATCTTCAATCTTTAGCCCTTTGCCTAATCCTGCTTTCGCAAAGTCGCGTGCTTTGCAGCTTCTCAAGATTTGGGAACCAAACGTTGTTCTCTGCTTCGAGAATTTCTTCCCTTGGAGAAGGACGAGGAGATGGGATCTCAACGCAATCCCGCATAGCTCAGTAGCTTCTGTGAAAGGTGGCTCATCAATCACAGGGAAACCGTTATGACTCGTCATCTTTAAAGCCTGCCATATCACCCCAACTTTTTCAACTCTTGAAAACGATATCAAAGGTCCAGAAACTACGTCCTTTGCTACCAAATTGCGCATGTATGGCTCTGCATGGTCTTCCATGTAAGGCAGTCCTTTCATTGTCACAATCTGATCATAGACCCCTCTGTTGAAACAATCAGCAACGGTTTTCGAGATTAAGAGTACAAGCATCACCAATGGAAGCATGAGGAGATTATTCGTAAGTTCGAGAAGTATGACACAGAGAGAAACAGTCATTCTCATTGTGCCTCCAAGGAAGGAAGCAGCTCCAAGCAGAGAAAACAGACCTACATCAAGCTCAGATACCGGACCAAGGAGTCTACCGACTAGTCGTCCATAAGAGGCTCCAGCAAGAATGACGGGAATGAAAAGCCCCGAGGGGATAGCTATGCCGTATGTTATGATGCCAAGGCAGTATACCGCGACAAAGAATATGGCAAGGGTGGAGAGCTGGAATTCATTTTCAGATCTTGATGTGAAAAGACTGCGGATTGCATCATCGTTGGTGTTGAGAAGTAAGGAGGAAAGGTCATTGTAATGGTTTGGAGGACACTGGAAACTCTTGTAGATGCCAGATCGACCTACGCTTGGGCACTTTCCCTCTGTTCCAGTAGGACATGGGACACAATGTGAAAGCCATGGGAGACCAAATGCGCAACATGAGCTCAAAATGGAAACCGCCATAACAAGCATAACTTTAAATCCTGGACCTCTCCTGCAAAGTTACGGAAAGAACAAAGCAAAAGACTAAATTAAAACTTCCAAGCATGACCTGATAGCAACATAGGCAAGGAAATGATTTTTACGAAAGAGTTAACTTGTCGAAAAGTGACGTACTCATTGATTAAGGCATATGTGCGGAGGACTTTGTCCACAAGGTAGTTGTAAAGGCTTCCAAGCACACCACCAACAACGCCAAGGAACACTACTGCTAGCAAATCTGGAGTGCTGTAAAGCACTGGTCCCGAGTTTACGTCAAACATGATGAGACCTCCTTTCCCGAACAGTCCACATCTCCCAGATCGACAGAGCTCGATCAAACTTCGTAACACGACTGCTACAACTGCGGTAGTGAAGAAGGTCCTCCAAAGAAGGGCACTCCTCCACCTAACGAGTTTAACAAAACGAATAATCAGAACTAAGCTACTGTATATAAGTTCAGAGTGTGCTCACTACAATGGCCTCACTTGCATAAGGTAACACTCCTTGGATAAGTTATAAGGAGTTAAGAGAGAAACCGAAAAATTACCATGAAGCAGCTTCTTCAAGGGCGAAAAGCACTCCCCCAACTGGAGCACGGAAGGCAGCTGCTACACCAGCAGCAGCTCCGCAAGTGATCAGGTCTCTTCTGTCTCTATCGTTTTTGAAGAATCTGAGCCACTTCCAAGTCAAACGATACTTTTTGGAACCACCTTGTCCAAGTAAATTAGCAATGCACGCACCAGTATGCACCATAGGCCCTTCCTTTCCAACTACGAATCCGGCAGAAACTCCAAATATAGAGCCAAAGATCTGCCAAATACAAATAGTTCATTTAGAAACCAATGCTTATTTCAAGATGATCCAAGACGCTTGGATAGATTTTTAGGATCTTACCTTGACAAAGAGGGTGCTAGGAGCTAATATTGAATAAGCATCTATACCATTGAGATATGCTTTAACCTCAGGTATGCCAGATCCTGCCGCTGCCGGAGCAATGAAAGCACAGAGTGAAGCAGCAGCAGTTGCCAAAATCAAGTTAGAGCCAGCAAACGCAAAAAAAGCCTGAAAGTAGCTGCAGTTTTTCAAAAAGAGCGATTCGGCTGTCAGTTATTCATCATTCTAAGCCTCCAATTTTCACTGTAAATTTTATCCAGACATCTCTATCGACGTGATCCCTAATTCTCATTAGCTGTATAAAGAATGAAAGCTATGCCGTAGAAACAGAGATGAAACAATGAAAAGCTACACTTACTTTTCCTTGAGCATGAGATTACCGGTGAGCAAGAGTTTGAATCCAGCTATATTCTCAACAGCAAGGTTATTTAGAAAGCCAACGAGACCAGTGGCTAAACCAATAAGGAAAGCAAGCGCCCATTTGAGAGTCGTATACTGAAGTATCTCAATCTTCTTCCTAGACCTCCAGTCCTGCTTGAAAAGACCATTCTCAAAGATCCTGCCAAAAACGAGCTTGTAAGTCAAGATCCTGCCAAAATGTTATATAAGAACTAAGAAGACACGCCAAACTAACCTACCAAACTAGGCAAGACAACAACAATCAAGTATAGCAGTAGGAGACACACACACACAAGATTGCATCTTAAGGACTAGTTCCTCATTCTCCAAAAATGAGCTTGTAAGTCTAGATCCTGCCAAAATGTTACATAAGAAGACACGCCAAACTATCCGACCAAATTAGGCAAGACAAGAACAATCAAGTATAGCAGTAGGAGACACACAAACACACACAAAAGTCAATTCAATCTGAAAATAAGATTGCATCTTAAGGACTAGTTCCTCCTTCTCCAAAAATGAGCTTGTAAGTCTAGATCCTGCCAAAATGTTACTTAAGAAGACACGCCAAACTATCCTACCAAGTTAGGCAAGACAAAGAACAATCAAGTATAGCAGTAGGAGACACACAAACACAAACAAAAGTCAATTCAATCTGAAGATAAGAAGATTGCATCTTAAGGACTAGTTCCTCCTCCTCCATACGAGATCCAAAAAAGCTTTGCACTTTACTCATATAGCTATGATGTCCCCAAAAGCTAAAAGTTCCCTCCCTCTCTCAAAAGCTTCAATTTTTATCAATGATTAAAAAAATGCAAACACTATATTTAAAAGTAGATGGGACCCAAAAAACGTTACATAAATCCAACAATCTTATCTCACAGAATTTTCTCTATTACCAATGATCAAGATTTGATATGAAGTTTAGAAGCTAATCGAAAACATTTTGATACAAAAAGGGTGAAAATTGGAAAGTCTGTGCAGAGAAGAAAAGAGAGATAAGGGAAAAAGAAACACAGACTCGTAATCAAGGCTTTCGATGGGACAAGTATTTGCTCCGACAATAGCGATCTGCGAAGTTGTGTTCTTTCGATTCCTAGCGAGCAGAGGCTGCTGAAATCCGACAGACCCATCATCAAGAATCCCTGATATCTTCCTCTCGTGCGAATAATAAGCTCCTTCAACCTCTATATCATGCTCTTCGCTTCGATCATCCATCTCCTAAATCCAATCCCGATCAGATAAAATTAGAGAATCAAGGCTGAAAGAGAGACCCTCTCTCTTGCACGATCGTGTTTTATAATTGGGTTCAGCTCTCGGAGTCTCCTGGGAATCAGAACCTCTCGCGCTCAAGCAGATGTTAAAGTCGATTTCTTTCTTTATTGTTTTTTGTTTTTTTATTTGATTTTGGATTATTGTTGGACGTAAGGTCAGGAGTTTTGTTGTTTTCCTTTTTCTTTTTTCTTCCTAATTTAGCAAAACAAAACTCTCTTTGTTTAGGACTTAGCAGAAACAAAAATAAAACTATATATATATATATATATATATATATATATATATATATATATATA
>OVAY01003596.1:0-10409 GCA_900406395.1 Kernera saxatilis
TAGGAATAAGAAATGAGAGAATTACATTTTAAAATAAATAAATTAGAAAAAATACAATTTTAGAAACTTGTATGATTTAAGTTAATTAATTTTTTACATTCACATTTAATTTAGAAAAATTGCATTGTATAATAGGTTTGTGCACTAAATTCAGCTATGTAACATAACCAAAAAACAAATTAATTAACTAACAAAAGCTATATGCGAAAATCCTATTCTACCANACTACATACGAAAATCCTATTCTACCATTCTCCCAAAACCAACATGTACTTGCATAAGTAAAGACACGTTGCTTTCTATTTTTTCGTTATTTTCATATTCTTAAATTATTTTGAAATTTAAAATTTTTCTTTTACTTTACCAATTGTAATTACCACAAATAATTTTCACTATAAAAATTGATTTCCACAAATTCGTATTTCTCTTCCAATCGGAGGTTTTTGTTTTTGTTTTGGAGTCAAAGCTAAGATGGTGAACACTATGACCAGATTGGACTATGTACTTCGAGATTTGTGATATGTTCAATAGCGATCTTGTGGCCTCTGCTCTGTCTGATTTTTTTTTTTTTTGTCTCTTGCTTTGTCTTTCTTTTTTTTTTTTTTTTTTTNAAATCGAATTTCATGGTTTTGGAGACTTAGATATATTCCATGTTTCCTTTGAGCAATTTGAATTCTTGTAACTTTTAGTTATGACTAAATAAGCAAATTTGAGAAAATTAAATCGGGGATTACGTGGCAGCTTTTTAGAGCTTAATTTTGAGAGAACTTAAAAAGATTACTTATATATAAGAATAATATATATTTAGCTATTAGAATATTAAATGTTTTGTGTAGTTGTAAATGCAAAAATATTAATTAAGAGACAATAAACAAATAAACATTAGTTATGACTAAATAGGCAAATTTGATAAAATTAAATTAGAGGACACGTGGCAGCTTCTCAAAACTTGATTTTGGAAAAATCTTAAAATATTATATAAGATATCTAATTCTGAAGATTTTGGAAAAATCTTAAAATATTATATAAGATATCTAATTCTGAAGATATGCAAATCTGACTTAGAAGACAACAAAATAATTTAGTATCGATTCTTAATAAAACAGCAGTCAGAACTCTCCAACCTTTTTTTTTTTGAGAAAAAAAACTCTCCAACCTTTACCTCATGAACCAATGCCTACCTATATATATATATATATATATTTTTTTTTTTTTTTAATTTTATAATACTGAATATAAAAATTTGGCCAATACGTTGCATGATACGTTAGATAAATCATATTAAATATAAACATGTGGTTCGTAAATGTACGTTTCACAAGTCACATGTTATAATGCTTGTATAACAAATAAACATTCATACACCAAATCAATCATAATGTCGAAAGACGTATAATTGTCATCCATCATTGTAAAGATTAGGATAAGAACAAAATAAAAATGGATTAAAAATTAATCAATCATGTAATTCATATTATGTTAAAAAATGTTTATGACTAGGAGGGCCTAGACAAAAGGAACAATATGACATGGAACAAGATACTATGGATCTCCCACTTTCGTACCTTCTTCTCTTCTTTCACCTTTAAGTTTCACCTTACTAATAAAGAGATGGAGTTTGTATGAAATTGATTAGCCTAAAATTTAGATACAGTATGTACTAGATAGTGTGTTTTCTATATGTAGACACATTTCCACTATCTATGAGTTTTGAAACCTAAGATTCTAACATTTTGGAAGGTATACGACAATTTGATTTATAGTTTACATTTTCAACTATCAAGGTACTTTAAACATTCTTAAGCAAAAGTAGTTTTATGTTAAATTATGTACTTGAAAGTGATTTCGATATTCTTGCAAATACCATAGATTAAACATGTACCATATATAAAAATTGGTTATTGATCTGCAGAATTGATCGACAAATCTTGTAACCTTCTTAAAACAACAAATCATTCGTCGAATAAAAGTGAAACTCGCATATCTAGAACAAGTCAGAACATTACATGAAACCTCATAAGTCTTAATTTACACAACAAAAGCTGCCGGCTAACCCATTTTGCATCGATTGTGTAGGCAAAATCTTTTCTACATTTAATTTTTATGCAGAGATTAATGGAGTGCGGGGTCAGGAAAGAAAATATTTTGTAATTTTATTCATCAAATCGTTTGAAAATTGAAATAGAAAAGTAACAAGTCAAAATCTAGCTAGTTGGGACAAAGAGAAGTAGTGAGGCGGTGCCCATGTGGCCTCCTAACATTTAAGTCCTAGGTACACATACATGACCTTAAAAGTTAACGTTACTTTATTAATCCCATTATAAATTATTTAAGACTTCTCTAACGTCCATAACTATTTCATTCATAAATATGAACCTTTTTAGGCGAGGTTTTCAAACCCATCTTCACTGTTGACAACAAAACTAGCCTTTATTGTGATTGGAACTAAGACAATCAAATAAGAACAGCACAAAAAGGACATTTCTTTATGAATTTTTTCTTATTTTTTCTTATTTATCCCTTGCAACAATATGTTCATACTAGTGCATTCTAGAGATGAACCTATTATCAGTAGGTTTCCACTTTGCGCCCATGCATACAACTTTTTTTTTGAATGTGTACGAATGTATAACTGTGTATAGAAAATATATGATAAATATTTGGACCAAACAAATCCATGAGGTATTAGTTATGTGACATGATAATTGTATATTAGTTAGTTGTATATTAGTTGTAGCTAGTTTTAATTGTTAATTAATATATCAAGCACTCATATAGTAGGGTAGTATTATGATAGATTAGTTGCGAATTTCTACAAAATTAAATAACTAATCATGAGGGTCAACGGGGTACATGTTGTTCCATGCATTGCTGGCTTTGCCTGTTGCTCGATGATTTCAAGTAATGCTCTTTTCATGCAATTTTCATAATCATATTATAAATCAAGTCGCACTTAATTGTACTTTCTCTTTTTATTTTTAATACTAAGCTAGCTCGATGAATTATTCACCAAAATTTTAGCTTTTTAAATAGTAAATCTCGTAGAATCATATGGGTTGTTTGAAAATAAGTATAAGCAAGAGATCTCTAGTTCGACTATAGTATCCGAATTGTCATATACAAATTCTTAACCACATTTAACCATCCAAACTAATTAGAATCTTTTCTGTATTGAATTGAATCACAAATGATTCTATTAATTGGTTTAGTTCAATCCTATTCCTTCCTCTATGCCGATGAACTCGATTAATTGAGCTGAACATAGTAAAATCAATTTGCACAGCAACAGTAGTATCAATCGTTTTCTTTTGTTTTTGTATCGACCTCTTTGTAAGTTTTATCAGTTTCTGAATTATTGAACTAACCCCTGTATATTTCTTTTATTATAGATATTTTGCTGTCGAGATAAAATATTTAGAAGATAGTAAGTAGAAAAAAGACAAATATATATGTTTCGATACCTTTTTTTTTTTTGACAAAGGGTTTACTATATATGTTTCGATACTTTAAAGAAGAATTATATATTAAAAAACATTGGGGTATTCTCTATGATTAGTCTCATATACTAAAGAGTTTTGTACAAAGTCCGACATACGTATCACTTGGTCGCACGAGCACAGTATTCGTATCTTTTTCCTTGGTTATGTTTTGCCAAGGAGAATTATTTTTTTTGTTAAGTTTGTTTTTGTTATTTGAACTGATAACATTATTAACTTTAAAGTAACTATCGATTTAGTTATTCATTTACAATAACAAATATTTCTTATTTGTATCTTATTTATCTTTTCATTTTAATGCAGTTTTTCCAATCATTAACCATTTAACAAAATAAATGTTTTGGTTGATATCTAAAAAAAAAAAAAAACTATCCTTTAAAAAACTTCATTGTTTGGAATTCTACTTGAACGAATGCTTGGAAGAATTTTGTAGTATCTATAGTTAATGTAGTCTTCATTGTTTGAAATTCTCTTTCTATACATTAGGCACACGACTGTGGTTGTACTACAACAAAGAATTGATCAATTTATGCGCCTTACACCATCTCCAACCCAACTCTAAATCTCACTCTAAAATAGAGTTTAAAGCTAAATTATCTTCAACTCCACTCTATATTTTACTCTAAAATAGAGTAATTAATAGGATTACTCAAAATATAGAGTAACAAATAGGTTTATTCTATTTTTTTAGTCATCACTCTATTTTAGAGTAAAAAATAGTGTGGCATTGGAGTAAAACCCAACTCTATTATAGAGTTACTCTAAAATATAGTAAAAATAGAGAAATCGGTTGGAGATGCTCTTAGAACATTTCCAACCCACTCTATATCTCACTTCATATCTCACTCCAAAATAGAGTAATTAATAGGATTACTCCAAAAATGGAGTAACAAATAGGTTTACTCCATTTTTTTAATCACCACTCAATTTTAGAGTAAAAAATAAAGTAGAGTTGGAATAAAATATAACTCTATTTTGGAATGACTCTAAAATAAAGTAAAAAATAGAATAATGGGTTGGAGATGGTCTTAGATCTAAAAATGATAATATGCGTTAATATTGAGTTTTTTTTTCTAATAAATGGAAAAGTTACAAAAAAAAAAAATCGTAAATAAATACTAAAAAAATATTGACTATTTTATCAAATCTACCTACTTATAAGTAATAGTTAATAAATATCATCATCAACAATATTTGAGGTAAATTTCTTATAATACTTTAGATGGTGATCAATAAAAAAGAAAAAGAAAAAAAAAGTTTCAATCACCGTTGTAGTTGTTGAGAAGTTACTTCTAAGATTTCGTACATCTGTGGTTGGCATTTATTATGACTTTTACACTGTTAAAAATCTCGAATAATTATATAAAAAATCGACTTTAACAAAAAATTATACAAAAAATCGGTCTTTAGCAAACGGATAAAGAGACATGTCCAAGACGCTCATGTGATTAGTATGAAAAAGACGGATATTGAAAACAAGTAATGCGAAATAAATAATAATGCAATTATAAATTATCAAATGTTGACGAATAATTTTAAATTTGAGGAACCAAAAAAAAAATTATCGATCAAATTAACGCGAATCATTTAAAAAAAAATGTATTGTTTCACGAGAGAAATGAATGATAACGCAGTTATTTTGGACTTATACCATCCAACAAATTGGAGTACAAGAACCAGATACGGATCTTTATTTTTCTTTTTTACCCACAACACTAATTTAAAAAAAAACACTTATGAATCGCATGTGGTTCATTGTATTGCTTCAGTATAGTTACGTACACATTCAATGCAGACTTTCAAAAAAAAATTAATCTCAAGACAGTTTCGTGAAACATCATTTATAGCCTAAATATGTTATATATTGTAGACGGGAATTAATCTTGTAATTCTTTGTCAAAAAAAAAAAACTTGTAATATATTAATATTCTCTAATTAAAAGAAGAGATAAAATAAAATTTTGACTTTTCAGATGTAAAATTGTAGTGTGAACCTTACTATTGTTTAACCAAAAAAAAACCTTACTATTGTCCTTTGGAAAATCGCAACAATGAGGTCAATTTAGATAATAATAAATTATCAGACAAAAAAAAAGAGATACTATGAAATTACAGTCGAAAATTAAATTAAAATCTATTGTACTTGAAGCAAGGGATGAATATATATTTGTAGATTTATTCCCATAAAGATCTAAGAAGGAAATCCACAATTAATATTTGCGTGATTCAACGGCGCCCTCTTTAATTCCTCACATGAGTTTTGCACTCTCTCTTCTCTCTTCGTTTTTGTTTTCTTCTATTTTCCCATATTTATCCCAAAAAGGTTTATCCAATATCATACGCAAATTAGGGAAATCAGAAAAAGAAAAATGCAAAAGACAAAAATGATGAAGGTGTTGGTAAATAAAGTTAAAAATGTACGTAAAAAATGGATGTGTTTATTTCACAACAATAGGTTTAAACATCAGATTCGCTCTGTTTATATCTTTTTCTACTTTCAGTTTGTACCTCTGAAACTCTAGAATATTGATTCTTCAAGGACACTTGTCTCAGAAACACGCCATTACATTCTTTTACAATATTGATGGATCATATATTTCTTTTACTAATAGTAAAAATTTGTCAATAACTCATTATTAACAAATTTAGAGGTGATGTGATGCGACTAATCATTTAGTTCAATCAATATAGACCTCATTTATGAACTGACGCTCTTCTTTTCTTTGCTAAGGCATATATATATATATATATATTATATCGTAATTTACAAATAACATGTTGACCGAGAATATTAGAGTCTGTCAATATATATATAGCTTATGCGAAAGTCAAAACTGACTGCATTTTTGGTACGAGTTCGTTTTTGTGAACGTCAAATATCTAAACTTGTATAAATGTTTTATTTTATGTATAAATAATAGAAAACATCAAATATGTAAGAGAGTCTGAAAATTAAATGAGATGTAAAAGAAACCTAAAAACTTATTTAAAATCCTCCTAAAGTAGTAAAAAGAGAGATTATATATATAAAAGTATATATGAGAAGAAGATTTGACATGACGAGCCAATGGACAAGAATGTAGTACCGTCAATCAACCTTTATATATAAAATTATATTTTGTATTGGGATTTGTTTTTCTGCAATATTTTCTTGTAAGCAATCGTTTTTAATGCTTTGTGTTCTGCACAGTGCTTTGTCATTGGCTCGGGACTAACATTTTTCTTTTAGTATTTCTCTTCTGTGAATAATATTTAATTTTTCTTGTCTTCAACTGAATTGAATGCTCTTGCTGTGTCTTACTAACTCATAGGACGTGCTCAGGAGTATAACATGATCATCCTGGATTCAAATTCAGATAAGAAAAAACAAAATTACTACAGATAAAGCCATTATCGTGTTTGTATGAGTTTGTTGTTACTTCAAATTCACCTCTTCAACAACCAATGGAGCTAATAATGTGTTTATATGAATTATATGTGAAAATGTTGTTTTTGTCACACAAATCTTAATTTTTTAAACTAGTAAAACAATTTATAAAAAAATAAGGGTCTTTCATTATATGTGTGTCAAAGGACAAACAAGAAGAGTTTTATTTTCTGAGAAAAAAAAAAAACAAGAAGAGTTTTCATAAGATCACCGTACTAATATTATTGTTCAAACACGTTGTAATCATAGTGTCGAGATATAATGCATTGTTTGTTGTAGAATCACATCGTTAGCGTTTCCTTCTTCTGCTTTATATAGTTTCACAAGTTATTAAATTTTAACAAAAAAATGTTGTTAGAATAACACCACTTCGAGTATTACGAATTTATGATTTTTAGGGATCGAGATATGTGACATTGTTGGGTTATTTTTCGGAGTAAATCTGGTAACGTGTGAGTTGAAAATAATAAACATAACTTATGATTTTAGGTTACTTGAGGGAATTTTTATTAAAAAAAAAAAACTTGATCAATAATTTTGACCGCATAGTGCAGAAAGCCAAATTAAATTTGGATAGTAGCAAATCATATTTTGGAAAGAACTATTTAAATCCCGGTTGTGCTGAAACGAATCCAAAAAGCTAACCCCAAAAAAAAAAAAAAAACTCTAACTTCAATCTTTATTTATGTTAAGACTTTAAATATAAAAAATAGCATTAAAATAAAAGTGAAAAAACATTAATAAAAAAAATTAAATAAACACATGACCTGACCCACCAGCCTTCTCCTCCGCTCTTATATCATTCCCTCCAACTTCTTCCCCTTCCATTAATTGCGACCTCAAAAAGTAAAGCTTTACCCAGCAAAAAATAACTGAGTTCAATGGGGAAGAAGAAGACGAAGCTCTCTTCTCTGTTCCGAGCCGGAGCCGGAGGATTTCTCGCGGTTCCTCTCTGCTACAATGCCAAAACGCTTTCCTTCCGAGTCGGCGACGACATGATCAAGACCGTTAACTCTGTCTTCTTCGATCACAACCTCCACAACGGAGATTTATTGGAGGCCGAAACGCCTGAGTCATGGTTCACTAACTCGTCCGAGACTGCGAGTCACTCGACCGAGTCGGATCAGGACCTCGACGCGGAATCGCTGGAGATGGTGGTAAGAGGAGTGGTTAGATCGGAGCGGTTATTCTTCGATCCGGGAGTCACGAGCTCGATTGTGGAGGAGATTAACGAGAAATCGAAAGCGGAATGTGATTCGAAATCGAAGGCGGCGGTTTCGGTGGGGGAGGATCGGGATTGCATCTATACGCCGCCGATTGAGGAGATCAGCGTCGCGGTGGCGATGGAATCGGAAGATCCGTACGGAGATTTCCGGCGATCGATGGAGGAGATGGTGAGGAGTCACGGTGAGTTGGCTAAGGATTGGCAAAGCTTGGAATCGATGCTTGCATGGTACTTGAGGATGAACGGGAGGAGGAGCCACGGCGTAATCGTGAGCGCTTTCGTCGATCTCCTCTCCGGACTCTCCGATTCCGGCGCCGGAAACACGTCGGCGTCGGTATCGGATTCGGCTCGTTATTCAACCGCCGTTTCGTCTTTGCCGTCGTCGCCGGTGTATTCATCATCTCAAGGTCAGACAGAGATCGAAGAGGAAGAGAGACGGAGCTGTTAAAAAAGCTTAATTAAGATTTGTTTTAATTTTAATCTCGCTTTATCAGATTAACGTTTTTTGGATTCTGTAAAAAGTAAACTAGTGGTTAGAGGAAAACCATATATTTAGAGCCTTCGTTAACTTAAGTATAATATAATAGTGCTCTTTTTTGTCATATATAAGCGAAAGTAACACTTTCTCCCAAAAAATCATAGTAACCGCATGAAACTCAGCAAAATCAGACCAATAGATTCAGAAAAATTGAAAACCAGTTCCCAAAAAAACGAAACTGTATGCTATTTAAGATATTTAATTTTGACTTTGTTATGAAAGGATGGAAAGATTCTTAACTTTCTCATTAGATCTTTCATTCTGCATCTACAATACATTTGGACCTTTTATCAATTTTCCATGCTGCGATTAACAGTTCTTTAAATCTTGCCAAATAAAACCACTAATCTTTTTTTCACTATAAAACCACTAAATAAATATATTATATATATATTTTTTCACTAATATATTTGTGTTGATGCCATGTTATAATTTGAATTCAAATATTGAAAATGTGCGTTTGTAAGTTTTAGACGATAGAAAAACCACTTATGTTTGATAAACACAGTGAAATAAAGATAAATGTTAACAAAATTGTGAAAACATCAAATACAGAATTTTAAAAGTTCAATTCTCTCTTTTTCAATGAGTAAATATATCAATCAAATTACTAGTTTGAGAATTCGTGGGTTATTTAGGAAAAGGGTATCAATATAGAAAATTTTAATTATCAAATTTAACTTGTTATCTACCTACATTTGGTTTGACAATTAAAAAGTATCATCACTTATATACTTAACAAAACTGTTTACTTTGTGTTAGCCATGTGCGAATATACTGAAAGTAAGTGTAATAGAAATATTCAAAATTTATGTGTATAACTATACTTTTTATAAACGAATTCAATTTTATGATAATTTCAGTTTCATTAAATAAAAAAAGGATAGTGTATTTACGAGGGTGCATTAAAAGAGGATGTTGGTCTATAGTGAGTTTGAAATGAAACAAAAGAGAGTTGTATTTTGTATTTTGTATTGTGAAATGAAGGAATAGTAACATGAGATGATGAGCCATAGTGGTGGTGTGGTCACACACATACATGATACACACACACACCCTGTGAATCCTAACATCATAGACCTACTTCTCTCTTATCTCTTTCCATTTATTGCTCTACATTTAATTCTGGGACCAACCTAGACGACGACGACGTTTAATGTTTCTTGTTTTTTCTCTTCATCATTATTTTATAACTATTATTAATTTATCATGTATCATGTATGTATCATTTTCTTCCTCCTCAATTTTATAAAATTAAGGAAAATTACCATAAAAAATTTTCTAACTTTTTTATTTTTTCCAACTTAAACTTCTAATTTTTTTGGTTTTCATTTTAAACATTCAACTAATTTATTTTTTTTAAACAAACCTCCAAGTAACTCAAAGTGTGCACAATTGAAGGTTGATTAACGGTCAACACTAACTTTGTTTAACACCGTTAGTGATAATTGAATTATTAATATTGAATAATTTCCAAAAAATTAAAAAAAAAAAAATCCAAAAAATCCGAAAATTCCAATTTATTCGAAAAATATTAAAAACATAAAAAATAATAAATTTTAATTTTAATTTTAAAATTTAAAATTATTANTAATTTTAATTTTAAAATTTAAAATTATTATATAATAATAGAAAATGAAGTTATATTTTTATTTTTGATAAAAAAATTAATGAATTTATTATTATTATTATTACTTATTATTGATAGAACCCCAAAAATATA
>OVAY01003597.1:0-10406 GCA_900406395.1 Kernera saxatilis
CATCATTAACCCAAAATTAAGCTTGACCCAAAATCAAGTTTAATTTCAATATATATATCATCGATATTAATCTATAGTAACTACAAATAAATCTACCGACGAAAAATTCTCACCATCAAGCGAAATCAAATTTAATTTTTCACTATAATTACTTTACCGGAATATGAAATAGTCGTATTGGCATATTCGATGGAGACGAGTGGCAGTAGCAGAGACGACGACAGTCGAGTGGTGACGGCAGCAGCTCACATATAGCTGTCAATCGGGCTGTCCACAGCCCATTTGGTCCTGTCCATTTGGACCATTGTATTTTATGGGCTATAGTGGACGGTCCTTATTGGACAACGGTCCAAAAATAGACCATGTCTAATAAAGACCATGTCCAGATGGACAAGGCCCGTGGACAGCCCAATATTTATATATGTTAATTGTAATTAAACCATTCAATTGTATTTGTATTTTGGGAAACTATTTTGTGAAAAACTATTTTATAATTTCAACATGTAAATGTTTTGCTCATGTAAATATAAACAAAAATGCAAAAATGTGTTTGATACAATATACATTTAAAAAAAAAAAAAATTGTGTTTGATACAATAATTTCTTTAAGTGTTATGGCTATTAAGCATTTTAAAAAAAGAAAGAAATGTAAGAAAGTGGAGGTATAGAGAATCGAAGAATAAGATCATAAGATGTTTCAAACTGAATACTGCATTTAACGAATAATCACAATGACAAAGTCACAAACGAGACCATATTTGATTTTTTCAAACTGAATAAATCCAAAAACACACAAAAGTCTGAACATTTAAATAAAATGAAGATGACTTGACTTCTTAGTTTTTTTACTGATTTAAGTGACTTAGCTCGTTGCTTTTTCTTCAAAACATATATCCAAACAACAGGAACAGATTGAGAGGCAGAGGAGAGGGGCTCAAGACAATCTGCAGCCTGCAGGAACAAAGATCAAGAGAGAGATTCAGCATATATAGATATAGATGCAATGAAATCGTGAGGGGATACAATAAGAGAGAGATTCAACATATATATAGATAATAAGGTTTTAAGCAACAGAGACGAGGACTACATCAAACAGAACTACAGAATAACTTACAAAGTTCAGAGAATCACATTATGCTTTTTTCTCTTCCTCCTCAATAAACTCGAACTCATCATCTACAATATGCAAAATCATGTAGTTAAAACTCATCACCAATTTGCCTATAGATACAAATATACAATTCTTACCAATTTCTTGAAATCCCCGAAACCAATTCCTTGCACATATCAAAGCTTGAACATTTGTAGGTAAGAGGCAATTCCTATATTTGTTGAGAACCCTACTACCTATGCTAAAGGATGATTTCGACGCCACAGTTGTGATAGGTATGCTAAGAACATCACAAGCCATTGAGGCCAACTCTTTAAAACGGTTTGAGTTGTCTTTCCAATATGCCACCACATCCAAACTTCTAAATGTAACCATATCTAACACTGGCTCATCCAAATATGTGTCTAATGGTGATTTTCCACTACCACCAGCCTTTTGAGAAAAGTAAGAATAAAACCCCTGAGATATGAAACCAAGACAAAATCACAGACATAATCAAACTCCAACAAGGCTGAAACCGAGAACAAAATCAGAGACATAATCAAACTCCAACAAGGCTGAAACCAAGACAAAATCAGAGACATAATCAAACTCCAACAAGGCTGAAACCAAGATAAAATCATAGACATAATCAAACTCCAACAAGGCTGAAACCGAGAACAAAATCAGAGACATAATCAAACTCCAACAAGGCTGAAACCAAGATAAAATCAGAGAGACTTACATCGTATCCTGATGGAATGTTCTCCTGTGAAACTTGTGAAGCGGTTGCGGTAATGTTGCTTGTGGATCTCTTATAAGCTCCAAAAAGCTTTACCATCTTCCTACGCACATGATCCAAGTTCAACTGGCTAGTGGATAAATCTAAAGTATTGTAACAATACTCTAGAAATGCAAACTTCAGTCTTGGATCAAGAACTGCAGCAATTGCAAGTATATCACTGAATTCTTCCCAATATTTGTCAAATTTCTCCTTCATAGCCTCCACCATTTCACATATAATCTGATCATCAGAAAGTTCATGAACTCTCAACCAACATTTGATATTCCACACTTGCATAAAATACAAGTTTGATGTGGGATATGATGAACCAGAAATAAGCTTTGTAATTTCAGCAAACGGTCTCAAAAGCTCACATATCGTTTCTCCTCTTTTCCACTCTAAATCAGATGGAAAACTCTTGTAACTCTTATCTACCTCTGCAAGATTGCGCAAAACATCCTTAAATTGGATTGCTCTAGAAAGCATCAAATGAGTGGAATTCCAGCGAATTGTGACATCTAAAACCAAACCTGCATCAGCTTGAATTCCAACTGTTTCCAAACAGTTTTGAGCCTCACATGGCTAGAGTTTCGCAATGAGAGAGACCGAGCTAGGGATTTGACTGCTCATCACGATGGTGAGAGAGAGAGAGAGTGGTTCATAACAATGAGAAGAAAACATGAGTGAGAGATGGAGAGAAAAAAAAACGTGTGACTGTGTGAGAGAGAGGAGATTAAAGATATTCCAATTTTGGAGATTTTTTTTTGCAAAAACTTAAATCAAAATGACACTAAAGTATATACTGCAATTTAACATAGGCTTATGTATTTTTTTTCAAAAATGTATGTTATTTAAGTTCTTCCTATTTCTCTAGTAATATATAGAAAATTTTGGGGTTTTCTTAGTAATTTTCTTAAATTTAAACTATGCAAACAAAGATTGTTTTTTTTTTACCAAACAAACAAACAAATATAGTTTGAACTATAACAACGTAGACTTTTGATGAGAAGCAGTAGAAAAGATGATGAAAATGGTTGAAAATTCAAGAGTTTAGTACAAGAGATCGGGTTGGTATATATACACAATTTCTTGTGCTTCCAAAGATAGTTGGCTTCTGCGTTAATTAATTTATGAGTATGTTTATGACCATTCTCAAATATATCATATTTTTAAGTTTTTTCCAAAAACAACGCGAACAGATTTTTGTTTTTGTAATATCACAATTAGTTTTAAGTTTAGAAAAATTATAAATTTAAAACTACACATTAAACCTTCAAAATTAAACACTAAATCCTAAAAACTATATCCTATCTTGAACTCTAGCCCAAAAAAAAATTTTAAACCCTTTAAAATTTATTATGAAATTTGTGGTATTTTTTAAATTTAAAACTAATAGTGATTTTTTAGAAAAAAAAAAACTAGTTATATATGTTACGTTCGTGAAAAAATTTTGGGGTTTTCTAAGTAATTTCCTTAAATTTAAACTATACAAACAAATTTTGTTTGAAATTTAACAATGTACACTTTTGATGAGAAGCAGTAGAAAAGAGGACGAAATGGTTAAAATTCAAGAATTTTGTACAAGAGATCGGTTGGTATATATATACACAATTTCTTGTGCGTTCAAAGATAGTTGGCTACTTTTTTTTTTTTTTTTTAACATTTCGTTTAAATAAATAAAAAATCTCATCATATTTTAAATTTTGACTTCTTCAAATTGAAATTTAGTCACAAAGAAGCTAAGATAGTTGGCTACTTCGTCAATTAATTTATAAATATGTTTATGGGCATTCTCAAACATATAATATTTTAAAGTTTTTTTCTAAAAATAACATGAAAATATTTTTAGAAAATTATCACAATTAAATTTAATTTCAGAAAATATTACAAAACTAAAAGTTAAAAACTAAACAATAAACTTTCAAAACTAAACGCCAAATTCTAAGAACTATATCATAAATTCTAGCCCCAAAAAAAATTATAAACCCTTTAAATTTGTGATATGAGTATTTAAAACTAATAGTGATATTTTAGAATAAAAGCTAGTTATTATATCATATTAAAAATACTTAAAAAGTGTGGATATTTAGGATATTACTTTTCAATATGATTTCCTAGTTGAATCATCAGAAGTTGTGATATGAGTTATGTGATGACGTGACGTGACGTCGTGCCGACTGAAATATCTTAGATCTCTCTATATATATCACTCCGCTTATCTGAATTCTCTTATAGACCATATCAAAGACTAAAAGTATCATTTTAACCCAAAAAAAAAAAAAAAGACGACAAGTATCACGCAATGGATATTGCTTTGCCGTACATTTGGTTATGGATGCTACTAGTTTTCGTGTTGACGTGGACGTTGTTCTACGTAGCCAACCGGAGCAATGAAACGACAACGTCAGCGGATGCGGCGGTGGAGAACCGAAGAGACGGTGGTGCTGATGTCATCATCGTCGGGGCCGGTGTTGGCGGCTCGGCTCTCGCCTATGCTCTTGCTAAGGTAGTCGATCCAAGTATCAACTCTGCATCGTTTATTTAAAAGTTTCGATTGTTTTAATTACAGTTTCTGCGTTTGTATTTCCGTTGTTGTTTTAATAACAAAGAAGTTTTTTTTAAGCCTATAATTTTTTCGGAAGGAAGCAGAATTAAATTAGTTTTCTCTCTCTTGGTCAGTTTAAATAGTATTCGAATTATTTAGTACGGTTTGGTTTCCTTCGGTGTATGGTTTATTGGTTTATAAAATGAAATCATTTTAAGAAGTATATGCGATTTGGTTCGGTTTGATGGCGATTTTTATGATTTATTTCATGATTTTGAACTACAAAAATAATTTTGATGCATAACATGAACGCATTTACCCTATGAAAAAAATTCTATACAATTTTTTTTTTTTAAGCAACAACATAAGTTGCATAAAAATTACTATCACGATATTAAAGTCATCAAATTTATAAAAATAGTATTATGGTGTAAAACAATTGTTAATACAATGTTATAACTTAATTTTGACCGAATCAAACACGTGCATTTAGATTTTAAAATAAAAAATATACATCGAGTCCATTTGGTAATATATATTAATATTCCTGAATGATGTAGTGAATTTGGAAAAGACCTACCAACGTTTTTGTTTGATTTTGGGCAGTGTAGGAGGTTTTTTATTCTATGGTTTTTGTTTTTTTAGTCTTAAACTTTAAAACTTCGAATTACTATAAACCACAAAGATAAATCTATTAAAAACACGATAAATCCAATTTTAAAAAAAATTATAGAATTATTTTAAATTTTATTTGAAAAAAAAAAAAACCATTCGATTCTATGGTTTTTCACCAAACTAAATTTAAACTAAAAACTTAAAAAATAACTTCATGGATCTAAATTAAACCATAATCAAACCAAATCACTTATTTTAGTTTAATTCGATATGGGTTTTTCGATTAAAGTTTTTTTTACTCACCCTTACATATATTTTTAGATTTTCGTAAAAAATATATATATATTTTTAAATGCAAACGCACATAAACCGATATTAGACGATTAGTACAAAGTTGTTCAAAACGTTTGAAGTTGTAGATTTTTTGGACAAGAAGACACGTAAATACAAACGCAAACGTAAGCGCAAACCCATACAATTAATCTAAACCTAATCTAAACCTAAACCTAAACTTCGTCAATTCTTTTAACTAATTGTGCATCGATGATAGCATAAAAACAATTTACTAATACATAACAGGACGGGAGGAAAGTACATGTGATAGAGAGGGATATGAGAGAACCAGAAAGAATGATGGGTGAGGTTATGCAACCAGGAGGACGCTTCATGCTGGCTAAGCTTGGCCTTCAAGGTTCGTTTTCTCCACTTCATTGATGAATCAGAAACGACGTCGTGTGTACACTTCAGATTGATCAATTATTAAGTTGTAAAATATATATAGATTGTTTAGAGGGGATAGATGAGCAGAAAGTGACGAGCTTGGCGTTTTATAAAGACGGAAAAGAAACGATTTTGCATTATCCGGTGGAGAATAACAACTTTCCTTATGAACCTTCGGCTCGATCTTTTCATAATGGTCGATTTGTCCAGCGACTACGCAAAAAGGTTTCTTCTCTCTCCAAGTACGTATCTCTATCCACCAGTTTTCTTTCCTTATGTTCCATTTTTATAAAACGTTTTAGGGATGTATTCAATCAAGCATTTGAAGTGATTTATGTTAAAATAACAATTCCTATGTTATTCAATCATGATTTTTATAAAGTCTCATGAAATCCGGTGTTATTCAATTAACGATTTAAAAAAAGTATCTCAAAAATCCACGGTTATTGAAACATTTTAAGCATTTAATTTTTAATGACTTTAAGATGGTTTAGAGGATTTTTTGGTTAAAAATATAAAAAAATCTAAATCTCGTGGTTTTAAGTGGAATTTGGGAGGATTTCACACCAAATCATAACAACTTTCTTAAACCATCAAAATCATTCAAAAACTCATTAAAACTCAAATCATTTAAATACACCCCCTAAAGATTTTTGTTTTCACGTATTTAATTCAGTTTGATGTTTTGTGACCATTTGTATTATGCAATAATTTATCTTTTAATTGTTGAATTTCACAATATTTTTATGCAAAGAAAAGACAAAACTATAATTTTTGCAACCTTGACTCCATCTTCTTAGAAACAGACATCGATTGTATCCTTAAGCATTGATCTATACACATTAATTTGCATGCAGTGTACGACTTGAAGAAGGGACTGTAAAATCTTTGATAGAAGAATATGGAGTGATCAAAGGCGTTACATACAAGACTAGTGCAGGCCAAGAAACAACGGCCTTTCCACCTCTCACTGTCGTATGCGACGGTTGCTATTCAAATCTTCGTCGGTCTGTTATCGACAATAATGTGAGTGGATTCTTAATTAGATTTAGTGTAAATTTTCTAATGACATAGACTTGGTGTCACTTACTCTAAGTTCGCTAAATCATCAAATAATTAATGTGCTACTTAAAAAAACTTGATGTAGGCGGAGATTCTATCATATGGAGTTGGTTTCATCTCCAAGAATTGTCGGCTTAAAGAACCCGAGACCGCACATTTGATAATGGCTAAGCCTTCCTTCATCTTGTTGTATCAAATAAGCAGCACTGAAGTTCGTTGTGTCACTGAGGTTTTCCCTGCTAATAATGTTCCTTCTATCTCAAACGGTGAAATGACTACTTACCTCAAGACAAATCTAGCTCCTCAGGTGCGTTTTCGACCTGATGGATAAACAAGTGATGCAGCGCATAAATAGAATTATTGTCATAATCATAAATATGTATTTAGTAGTTTTTCTATTTTAATTAGTATTAAGGTTTCTAGGCTTTCTTATAAAGAGACATTATTAAACTTCATTCTAATTGCAGATACCTCAAAAACTACGTGAAATATTTATGAAAGGGATCGATGAGGGAGCACACATAAAAACGATGCCAACAAAGAAAATGGAAGCTAGTGTGAGCGAGAAGAAAGGAGTGATTGTGTTGGGAGATGCATTCAACATGCGTCATCCAACAATCGCTTCTGGAATGATGGTTTTATTCTCTGACATTCTTATTCTAAGCCGTCTTCTCCAGCCATTGGCCAACCTCGGTGATGCAAACAAAGTCTCAGAAATCCTCCAATCCTTTTATAATATCCGCAAGGTGTGTATATAATACTTAGAATCTGGCTTGTCCAATGACTTTTAACAAGAGTTTTAAAAAGAAAACATACTGTATTTATGTTGTATATATGGTGAAGCCAATGTCTTCGACAGTGAACACGTTGGGGAGTGTATTTTCTCAAGTGTTGGTTGCATCGACGGACGAAGCAAAAGAGGCAATGCGACAGGGTTTATTCGATTACCTTTGTGCTGGCTTTCGCAAGTCAGAGTTCATGGTTTTGCTTGGTGGCATGAACCCTCGACCACTCTCCCTCATCCGCCAATTTTTTGCCATGTCCCTATTCTCTGTTGGCCTTTTGCTCTCTCCCTTTCCTTTTCCTCTTCTTCGCATTTGGCACAGCCTCAAACTTTTTGGGGTAATCCATTCAATACACATCTATATAATAATACTTTTTAAGTGTCGTTTCGCGCAAGTTTGTTTTGACTTTGCCAAACGGTGTGATTTTATGCAAATTACTTTACTTTTAATGGGTTTCTTATTTACATAACTGTTATTGTCTGACACTAATGATGTTGTTTATTTGTGTTGATGTGAACCACTAGTTGGCTTTGAGAATGTTGGGTCCTCATCTCAAGGCTGAAGGAATGAGGCAAATGCTATCTACAGCTAATGCAGCTGCGTATCGCGAAAACTTTATGGCTTCAAGTACTTTCTAAACGTTGATGGATGCTTTATAGCAATCCAATTGTTCCTAGAATAAGAAGATGGATACAGACACATATCATTCTTAAAATATATAAAGGTATTTGATACGTTCGTATGGATGCTGAATTTGAAGTCAGACTTAAGATTCTATAAATACATCATACATGTTCTTTTCAAATTTTAGGTTTTGAGTTTACAATAAATTTTTGTTTGTTTTATCTTAAACGTAGCCAAAAATAACTTCTTTAGTATTAAATTTTATTTGGGTTATGTCGACCTAGGTTGCTTCAAAACAATACCACGAAATATAGTGGTTTGTGCTAGTTATGCCGTTGTGTGTCATAACTCAAATTTAACAAAAAAGTTGGTAAAATACAAAAAAAATCAGTTCATATATATATACGCTTAACACGTACATCGGTACATGTTTCCGAAGGAAATAATCAAAAAAATCGCTTTCGTGCATTACCCGTTTTTTATTTTATTTCATGCAACTTAGGTTATGCGACCTAATTTGTCATTAAAAGAAAATCATACCAAAAACATTGATTGACATTTGATTTAGGTAACAATTTTATATACATTAAATCAGGTAGGGACAGACTTAAAAATTTATGTTATGTTCTTATGGAAATGTTATGTTGTTGGATTCTGAAAGCACTGAAATAGGCAGTGAATCCCACACATGAACACATGGAAAAATCCTAAAGAAACCGAATGCTAGTAATTATGTATGTTATCACGATGAAGCTAAAATGAAATACAAGTGCAGGGATACGGCGAAGCATTGTGGCTGATGATGCTTAGAGGAAATGGAGGGTGTGGATACATCAAGAAGCCAATCTTATGAAACTTGGTCCCATCGATAAGGTTATGTTGATTCATGTTTAATAATTTAAGTCCAATATAAAGGTTCTGTTGAATGCAATGTTTTTAAAACTGAACCAGACACCGACTAGGTAACGTCATTGAATGGCTGGTCAAACCAGTCCAACTTGTTAGGTTTTTATTTTTGTTTTATTTTAATTATATATATATATATATGAAAAGAAATAATATATATGGACAACGAGATAAAGTAGGAAAAAATACTTAATTTTTTTTTTAATATCTCAATGTAGTTATCATAAAGGAAAACAAAAAAAAATAGATAAAAAAATTCAGAATTCATATTAAATAAAAAGAAAATATCAAGAACTTTTTATTCCTTAGTGTCCCTTTCGTTTTTTGATACCCTGTCACTTCTTCGTTTAGACCAACTAAAACAAAAGATATAAAACAATATATATTAATACTAAACCAATATCTTGATGAACAAACAAGAACATAATAAACATAAGCATGAATATAATGGGCACGATTGTTTATATAAGTGTTTTACACAAGTCCATTTTAAGATCATCTTCTCTGATCGGTGAACACCCCTCGGTATTTATAGATTTCGAATGAATCAATTGTTATACGTATGATGCATTTTCGGTTTGAAAATAAAGTCCATGTAAACTGTAAAGGTTATGTTCAAGTGTGAAATCAACGGTTTCAAAAAAAAAAAAAAGTGTGAAATCAAACCGGATGAAACCGGAATATATAGAGATGGCGATGCTACTCAAAACGTAGTCGTTTCCTATTTTCCTGAAACGACGTCGTTAGTGTTTCCTCTCTACCATCATCCTCTCCCAAATCGAAATTCACTCAACCCTAACCCTAAGTAGGGGTTATTGGTTTGGGTATTTTAATGGATTTGAAAAAAAAATTGGATTTGGATTTGGATTGGGTATTTGAATGAATCTATGGATTTTAAAAGCAAATAAGCGGATTTCAAAATCTAGCAAATGGATTATTGTAAATCAGCCAAATGGATTTATAACTATTTGTAGTTTTATAGTAAACTCAAAATATAAAAATAAAAAAATAAAAATAAAAAATACAAAACAACGAAAGAAGTAATTTTTTCCCTCACTATCATCTACTATTCTCATAATTCATCCACATATTTGTTGTGATTGTTTCTCTCAATTGATTGGCATGTTCTCTTTGTTGATCTTGGGTTGCAAAATAATTTTCGTCATTGTTATTAACTTCTTCAAGATCTTCTTCTTCTTCATTTATGTATTCGGGAAAGTTATATATCCAACAGAACTTTCGTAGAAAATTGTGTAAACCAACACATGCAAGTAC
>OVAY01003598.1:0-10385 GCA_900406395.1 Kernera saxatilis
TTGTCGATGTCAACACAACTAGAAAACTTTGAAGCGTATCCATCAGGAAATCTAATCTCGTTCTTCAACCATGTCATGAACTTTTGTTTGCCTTCTTTTGACAATCTAAAGATCGGAACAGGTGCGTTTCCATCTCTAGTAAGCTCTTAGTCTGGTCTTTTGCAAAACAATGAGAGATCCATCCTTGATTTAATGTTATCTTTCGTCCTTCCCGGAACATTCATCAACGTGTTGATGAGATTGTCAAAGAAGTTTTTCTCGATATGCATAAAATCAAGGTTGTGTCTAAGAAGTAGATTTCCCCAATACGGTAACTCCCAAAAGATACTCTTTTTAACCCAATTATGGTAATCACCATATCCATCAATATTTCGAGATGGATTGTCATGTCCATTGCCTCCACAACCAACAGTTCTAGACAGCCCGTGTATGTTGTTGATCCTTTCGTGTTCTATTTCCTCACCGTTCAACCATGGCGGGGGATCATCTTCAATTTTTTTGCCCTTTAGGAAAGCCTTCACATTCCGCCTGTAAAGATGCTCTTTCAGTAAAAACATTCTGTGGCAATCAAACCAACTGTGTTTTCTTCCATTTGGCAACCAAAAGGATTGTGTCCCATCTAGACAATATGGACAAGCCAACCTGCCATGCGTCATCCATCCAGATAGCATACATATGCCGGAAAATCGCTAATTGTCCACATTAACGCAACTCGCATCTTGAAATTTTGCTTCATCGAGACATCATAAGCATCTACACCGTCACTCCACAAGTTCTGTAATTCTCCGATCAACGGCTGTAGATAAATATCTAGGCTTTTCTTCGGATGATTTGGTCCTGGAACTAATATAGATAAAAATAAATAATCTCTTTTCATGCACATCCTGGGGGTAAATTGTATGGTGTCACTATGACTGGCCAGACAGAATGTGCATTCCCATGTATACCAATTGGATTAAATCCATATGTTGATAAGCCCAGATAAATATTACGACTTTCTGAAGCAAATGCAGGATATACCTTCTGAAAATGCTTCCATGCTTCTCCGTCCGAGAGGTGATGCATTTCTCCCTCGGGGGACAAATGTTCAGCATGCCATCTCATTTGTGATGCCGTTGTATCTGATTGGTACAATCGCTTCAACCGATCTGCAATTGGTAGATAAAACATCCTCTTCTTTGGTATCTTCTTCCCCAACCTGCCACCATTCGGTTCGTACCGATCTTTGTTATAAAATCGACAACGCAACAACTCTCGATCTTCACCCTTCCAAAATAGCATACAATTTTCCTCACAAACATCAATTTTATGACAAGGCAAACCAAGCGACCGCGTCAACTTTTTCGTCTCGTAGTACGACTCTGGAGCTTTATTAGGCGACGGAAGAACAACTTTAAATGTATGAGATATATCATCAAGGCATTCTTCTGACAGATTGTAATTGGTTTTCCAGTGCATCACTTTCAACGCCAGATACAATTGAGAAATCCCATCAACACATCCTTCTTAAAGAGGTTGATTTGCTGCTTCAAATGCCTGGAAAACACCATCATGATTTGTCTCATCGTAAATTGGTTCTTGTACATTTTTGGGAATGGGGACACCGTACCGTCGGGTACCATGTTAACTTTTGGATCTTGATCATAATATTGATCGACCGGAACTTGAAAATTAGAGTGATCACCCCACGTTTCGTGTTCGCCTTCGTAATGACTTGTTGATGCTTCGTTGCTGTAGTAGCAATTTTCTCCATGATTCGTCCAAACAAAATAATTTGCCGTAAATCCCTTCATATATAGGTGATGCGCCACAGTATCTGTATCATGACGCTTTTGGTTTTTGCACTTCGTACAAGGACACAATATATCTCCTCGCTCATTATAAGACATCTGATTACGAGCAAAACACAAAAAAAACATTTATTCCGTTTACGAACTCATTTGAGACACAACTTCGCTCACGATCGAATCGATTATACATCCACTCTCTAGATTCTAAAAAATTTGACATTTTTCTCTCGATTTTTTTTTGTTCTTTCCGTCCTTAAACATTGTTCGAGCGGCTAGATATAAACTTTTTGGGCCACGTCTAGCTACAAATAGTTTTGTGGCTATATAGAATATATTATCTGCCCTGATTGATTGATACGAGTGTTTGCAGTGAATAAAAGAAATTCACGTGTTTACACCATAGACATAACTAGCCACGATTAACTTCATGGCTATATTAATAGCCATGAATATCCACAAAATATGTCGTGACCATATTAGTTGCCAGAAATATCCACATAGTGTTTTGTGGTTAACTATATCTTCTCGTGGCTTCCCGTGAATCTACTTATCGAAATATCTTCTTATGAATGACTTGACATGACAATTCTAAAAAAGCAATGAGGCCACAAATAGCTATAACACTTTCCGTGGTCACTGTCATTAAATCCACAGATAGCTACAACACTCTCCGTGGCCAAAGTCACAATTATCTAAGCAATATAGCCACATATAGCTACAAATATTTCGTGGCCATAGCCACAAAAATCCACGATTATAGGTTGCAGCTATATTTGCCACGAGATATGCGTGTCTAATTTGTGGCTTTTAGCCACAAAGTTTTTTTGCGGCTATTCGTCATTAGATTGTCACAAATAGTCACAAGTTTTATTTGTCGCTTTAGTAGCCACAATTTGCCACACTGTAGCCACGAATTTCTTCATTTTGAATTTGTGTCTAACTTGTGGCTATAATTTTGAAGCCACGAAAAAGTCGTGGCTATTCAGTGGCTATTAACAGTTTTTCTTATAGTTATAATTGGTATCATGAAAACCTTTGCTGGGGACAATCCAGACCTTAGAACCGTATTCTCCTTGCTCGTGTGTGAAATGCAGATAGCCTGGTCTATATCTGCTAAACTGAACTGTAAGACCTTGTTCATGTGGATGCTCCCGACATCAGCAAAACCGTACAAGGAATGATCTGTGAACACGACTTTGTAGCCCATTGTTCGGGCATGCATCAAAGTGTAGAGAAAGCTTGATGGCCGTGAACTACCATTATTTTCTCGCGTCTAAGTATGGTCCTTACAATGGGAAGCGTTCCATAAACCATCGGAAATGTGGTCTGCATAACAAAAGGTCTCCAAGGTACATAATAGACTTTGAGTCCACCAGTCATGTATCAAACTCCAGAGCGGTTCCCATAGGCATGTGTCATAACCACCACCTGCAACAAAGGAAACAATATCTCAAACCAACATTAGGAAGAAACCAAATGGTGAAAGCAACAAAGACGGAAAAAACACAAAAGAAGAGACAAGTCCAAATTTTGGCCCAAGCTCCATCNAAGCTCCATCACTCATAGGTTTATGAATCAAGATAGTGGATTAAAACCACATATATTAATAAGATCCGTATCATACTATGATACGTTTCTTGATTATTTACAGCTACTGATAATAAAGCTGAAACTTAATCACATTTGATTCGACTTGCAAAGAAAGGTGTTTGAGAATTTGATTTCACAATAGCTAAATACACCCAAAAAAAAAAGACATGTACAAGATAATCTAGAACATTTGAATCTCACACCGACCTTGTGTCCGAGCTTTAACAAGCATTGAGAGAGATAATAGATGTGATTCTCCACACCACCAAAGTTTGGAAAGAAGAAATCAGAGACCATTAAAACCCTAAGCTTCGGTTCCGACATAGATACACAGTCACAAAATTAGATTCGAAACTCTGAAATGTTTGCTTCACGCAGGCACCTACAAACAAAAAAAAAGACTGCGATACTGATTATCTCGGACAAAAAAACTATGATTCTAGAACAAATCAACAAATCAGAACACACATTAAAAATTACATCGCTATAAACGCAAACATTACACAAATCTAGAAACTATCGTTCCGAGAAAATCTGGTGAAATTGATTTATGTAAACCATGGCGAGAATAATAATAAGCGCAAATCTGGTGAAGTTATTGAGTAAAGTAAGTGGTCTAAGCAGAAAAGCAACAGTATCACTATTAACGTTTGATCAACATATCAATTTGTGCAATCTTAAATCAGTTTCCGCACCAAATAAACAATTTAAAAGGCCATTGAGCAAATTGATGAACAAAAGCCGAAATATTGATCTCTTAAAGAAGAGTAAAGAAACGAATTCACTGAGAGTAAAGCGAAATAACTGAAATCAGACCCAAACAAGAACAGAACGCATCAAGGACACAAGAAGAAAGCCAACGAATTGAGGAATCAAAGAAAACCCTAAAATGAAAGAATTTGGGATCTCGCTTAATCGACTAAAGGGTTTCCAAGAATAGCTCATAAGACCTCATTGGGTCTAAGATATATACGAAGAATCTAATAAATCCGAGAGAGAGAAGACAGCCAATCACATCCCTAGTCCATCATTTCCAAGAAATAAAAAGAATACGAACATTAAATCTAGAGAAAAATGACACAAACATAAATTTGATTTCTTGTAAAGACTAGCAATTAACAAGATGAAGAACCACCGAATGCAATTAAGATAAACAGAGACAAAGATGAACATCACTCACTAGTCCTAATTCAAAAATTACACTAAATCGCCATTATCTTTCAAAGTAAAATAGAAATGAACAGAATAACATTTTGAAGCAAGCAAGAAAAATGGTGATACCTTTGAGTTCCGAAGCAACGAACCCACCCCAGATACAATCTCACCACTGGCTGGAGCAATAAACGGGTTGTCGGGTTGATTCTGATTTTGGTTAGATCGGCTAGATCGCCAAAGTATCTGTAATCGGAGAATTCAGAGAAACTGCTCTGATCTGAAATCGCAAAAGTATTTGAAAATGGAATGAATTTGAATTAATCGGCGATGAAACCCCTAAGCTCGTCAGGAAAATACGAGAGAGAGATAAGCATCTATTTTATACTCATTAGGCCAATAGAGTTGTAATTACTAATTCACCCTTGTCAAGCCGTTAAACCATAAGGTTTTGAATTAAAATGAGTTTTTTGCCCGTTATTTGAACTTTTTTGCCCGTTATTTGAACTTTTTTGCCCGTTAATACTCTACAAAATTCAAATTATTCGAATCACATGGTGAAATCAGCTTTTGGTTTGATTAGTAATATGACACGTCACACATGACTCTAATCAATATCGGGTTTAATGTGATTTCGGTTTATTTTGTGATCCGAAAATTCAAATTGTGGATTTCATAATTAATTAAAGCATTATGATAAAAGATTATTTAGTTAAAAAATATTATTTACTCTTTTATGTACCGAAATTAAAGGTATTTACGTAGATAAAAGAGTAAATAATATTTCCTTAACATAGAATTGGCAAAAGAAATTTATATATACCAAAAAATAAAGATGATTCTTACTTCTTAGAGTAAAAAGAATATTAACATGTAAGTTGATGTTCTGTGTACAAAGCCCTTTGTTGACAAAAAAAAATGTGTAAAAGACTTTGTGGGCGTCTCAATAGAACGTAATTTGAGGCTGAGACGCATCAGGTGGCTCAACCATGATCTGTCTTATGAAAGCTCTTCTCCACCAAACCTCAAATGCTCCTTTAACGTTTGGACATTCATCTCCTTTCCTCACAAACCGATCGAACCACTTCATCAGAATCACCTGTTGCTGTCTCAACGACAATGTCAGTATCATCTAGCTGAGTCCATCTTCCACCACTTTCCAGTCCATTGATCTCGACCATGCCCTTATGATCCACCCAAAATCATCGTACAGTGCCTCTAACCATATCTTCAGAACCGAAAACCGAGTCTCCCTCTTCACCAAGATCTTTCCTTTACCAATTCCTACACAGATTTGTGCAGTGATCTTGCTTATTTCATGTCTGTACATCGCAAGAATCTTGGAATGGAGATTCGCTAGCGCCTTCTGCTCTGCCCATAACTGCACAAACTCGTCGCATATCTTCTTTTCGACTAGTATATGTACTATCCACAGCAAGTTACCAGCTTCTTTAGCGATTTCCCCAATCAAATCACCCGGATCATTCATATGGGAGGTGACTTCGGATAAGCAAAGGATAAGAAGAGAGAGGAGACATCGGTGACACAGACTGTAAAGGGCATCTTTAAAACTAGAAACTTGGATTTTTTTCACGTAAACATAATTTTTTCCGAAAAGGGTATTCTTCAAATTCGAATAAAATGTTGTTTTTTTTAATGTTATAATTGTGTATGTGTATTTAGGAATGGGAGATACACTAGAGTTTGCGGCAGAAGTATACGAAGCATTAGGTAGGAGAAGACAAATACACACAGAAAATGGGATCGACAAAGAACAACTCAAGCTGTTTTGGGAAGACATGATCAAGAAAGATCTCGATTGTCGCCTCCAGATCTTCTTCGACATGTAATCTCTTTTGTTTTTTTAATTAATTATGTTGGTTTTAATTTGAAAATATATATAGCAAATGAGGTTAACAAGTGCGGTTTAGGTGTGACAAGAATGGAGACGGGAAGCTAACAAAAGAGGAGGTTAAAGAGGTCATAGTCTTGAGTGCATCCGCGAACAGGCTTGCAAATCTCAAGAAAAACGCTGCGTCTTACGCTTCTTTGATCATGGAAGAACTCGACCCCGATCACCACGGTTACATTGAGGTTTCATCTTAACGCCATTTCGATAATCTATGAAATATACCATGTGGAAATATCAAACTTGTAGATCCCAAAAAGTAGATCATCTGGAAAATGAGATTAATGGTTCATCGCTATAGTAATTTTAGGTTTCAAGAGACATAATGAAACTAAAACAACATATTGATGGTATAATGAGTTTCTTTATCTACAACAAGAACAGAAAATATATATAACAAAGAACTATTTCTTTATATTGCATGCCTCTTCCACTCCTGACATTTCTTTAGTTTACATCGACCAGATGTTGCAACTCGAGGTTCTATTAACAGGGATGGTAGCAAACCCTGACACCCAAAAGATCTCGAGGAAATCGCAAACGCTAACGCGAGCCATGATCCCAAAACGCTACAGAACGCCGACTAGCAAATAGTTTCCGTAACCGCGGAGCTAATGCTCGAGCACTGGAAGAAGATTTGGGTCGTCACACTATGGCTCGCAGTCAACGCCTTCCACAAGCTGATAGCCGTGGCGATCGCGCGGTCATTTCCTTGCTCCACACGGCACTA
Source organism: Kernera saxatilis (assembly GCA_900406395.1). Classification (NCBI taxonomy): domain Eukaryota; kingdom Viridiplantae; phylum Streptophyta; class Magnoliopsida; order Brassicales; family Brassicaceae; genus Kernera; species Kernera saxatilis. The sequence goes on from OVAY01003598.1 coordinate 7,172, forward strand.
CACATGCTATGCAACTACCCTAGGCTAAGCGCTTGCCCATACGACTTGTTCTCCGAGTATGCGGGAAAACTCTTGGGGTACACGCAACCGACCTATTTAGGTCTAATGCTGACCCTGGTTTCGGTCACAGGAGTTCTGATGATCGTCTTCATGGGCATCTCATTCACGCTCCCGATGCATAACTTCAGAAGGAACATTGTGAAATTGCCTAAACCGTTTAACGTTCTTGCTGGGTTTAATTCGTTTTGGTATGCTCATCATTTGCTGGTTATTGCCTATGCTCTTCTCATCATCCATGGTTACATTCTTATCATCGAGAAGCCTTGGAACCAAAAGACGGTAAGTTTATATTTTTTTTGGTTTTCCGGTAAGTTTATATTTACATAAACGAAAATTATTATATGTTTTAGGAGACAGAGTAAAATATAAACTAACCATTATTTTTCATTAGCTAAAACTAACGATATTTGTGTATGTGTTCGATTGTTGTGTGAAAAAATGTAGACATGGATGTACGTGGCCGTACCAATGGCGTTGTACGCGAGCGAAAGGCTTTTCTCACGAGTTCAAGAACACAACCATCGTGTCCACATTATCAAGGTAATTAATTTCAAGAATCTTATATTTGTCTCCTCACAACACTATTAAATTATTAAAAAATTGTGAGACGATGTTGTTATAATAATAACAATAATTAAAATGTGTTTTCTTGCCTCGTAAATATTTCTTGCCTAGGCTATTGTATATTCAGGCAATGTTCTTGCACTCTATATGACAAAACCTCAAGGGTTCAAGTACAAAAGTGGCATGTACATGTTTGTCAAGTGCCCTGATATCTCCAAGTTCGAATGGTAATAACATTTTTTTTTTTCGAAAACAAAAGGTTCTAACCAATAATTATATAACTTAACTATCCAAACAAATTACAATAAAATATTAATTGTAATTTGTTTCTTGTGGTTTAGGCATCCATTCTCCGTCACTTCTGCACCCGGAGATGAATATTTGAGCGTTCACATAAGAGCATTGGGAGATTGGACTAGGGAACTTAGGAACAGATTTGCTGAGGTAATTTTTTTTTTTTTAACATCTAATCTTATAAATGTTATAACGTATGAACTTGACTTCGAAATAGTAGTTGATGAATACCATAACACATAGACCATTAATAGACCAAGTTATCCATATATGTTTGTGTCCTTTTCTTAACTAGTGTTTTTTGTTTAAACACTTTTTAAATCTTTTTTGATAATTTAACTTAAATAATCAGCTTCTAATATTAAAGTTTTAATAGTTAATTCTTGTTTCTTGTAGACATGCGAGCCTCCTCAAACATCGAAACCTAGCACAAATAATCTTATTAGGATGGAAACAAGAGCATGAGGTGCAAATCCTCTCGTTGAAGAATCACAAGTCCTGTAAGTGAATATCTTTATTATCCTTATAAAGTAATCGAAATATGATCTCATCCGAACCATATATTCACTACCAGATTTCCAAGAATTTTCATTAAAGGACCATACGGTGCTCCAGCACAAAACTATGAGAAGTTCGATATCCTTTTTTTGATTGGACTAGGGATCGGTGCGACCCCATTCATAAGTATCCTAAAAGACATGTTGAATCATCTCAAACCTGGTATTCCAAAAACCGTAAGTATTAATCTATAACCATAGTGAAATTAAACTTGTTGAAGATAAGAAGAATATAAAGAAAGTATTGGGGTGTGAGTTTTATATATTTGGAATTTGGAAAATGTAGGGGCAAAAGTATGAAGGAAGTGTTGGAGGTGAGAGCTTAGGAGGATCTAGTGTAAATGGAAGATCTAGTGTACATGGAGGTAGGAAGTTTCCACAAAGAGTCTATTTTTATTGGGTGACAAGAGAGCAAGCTTCTTTTGAATGGTTCAAAGGAGTTATGGATGATATCGCAGTGTATGACAAAACCGTAAGTTTATATCCAATTTTAGAGAAATACTCTAAGATACCACAAAGATATAGTATTTTTGAGAATTGTCCCTTTAATCATGTTATATAATATTTTCATATAATACTTTTCTGGTAGTCAATTATTATCCAAATTTATTTTTATAAATGTTGGGAAAATATCCTAATATTTTGGAAAAAAAAAGAAAAAAAAGAAATTATGTTATGAACTTTCTTACATGTATATTTTGTTATCTATTACTTACTTTAAAAGAAGGAAGAATGTGTCTATTGTATTGGCAGAATGTGATAGAGATGCATAACTACTTAACAAGTATGTACGAAGCAGGAGATGCAAGATCTGCTCTAATCGCTATGGTCCAAAAACTTCAACATGCCAAAAACGGTGTTGACATTGTCTCTGAGAGCCGAGTATGTTCTTTTTTTATTTTTCTCTTTTCTTAATTTGTTGTCCACTTATTATTTTATTAACTTGTTATATTATTTGTCGGTATCTAAAAAATATATATCCAATATTGCAACTAATTCAGATACGAACCCATTTCGCAAGACCTAATTGGAGGAAGGTTTTTTTCTGAATTGTCAAGCAAGCACGAAACTTCTCGCATAGGTAATTGGTTCTCTTAACTTTCTTAAAACATTCTTTTAATATTGGTAGCAAAATATTTTGAGTGACTTGTTTATTAATTAAATATCTAATTCCATGTATGAAGATTATAGAAAAAAAAAGAAGATTAGAGAATCTTCATGTGTTTCCTTTAGGCTGTATTTTATTCAACCACTTGCATAATAAGCACTTCTTCTTGCATAATGTTTTAAGAAATATTATTAAAAAAAGAAGAAGTTCAAGTAAACTAGGTAACTTCTAAATACTGATAATAGTAATTTCTGGCCTTGTTTTTTTGGATTTTTCTACCTAAAATTATAAAAATATCTAAATATTAGTAGTTCATTTGGTAAAATAAAAAAAACAAATATAAGAGAATAGGTAAAACTTTTGTTGGACTTTCCCTTGGATGAAATTTTTTTGATAAAAAAATCCAAAACCATTATTTTTTTGTTTCTTTTATAAAAATATCGAGTTTGTGGTTTTAAATTTTTAATGTTTGATATGAACAAAATCTGAATTTGTATGGTTTCAGGTGTGTTCTTTTTTTGATGTTTGATATGAACAAAACCTTTATTTTTTTTGTTTCAGGTGTGTTCTACTGTGGAAGTTATTGGGAGATCGTCAAGATCGACCATATCGAGAATATGGAAATCATGAA
>OVAY01003599.1:0-10385 GCA_900406395.1 Kernera saxatilis
CTTCATGAAAATTCTATTTGAAAATAACAAGAGCCCAAGGTAAAATGACAATTAAGGGCAACATCACAAAGGAAGATAAGTTACCTTGTGGAAAAGAGCCAAATGTGATTTGTTGGTAGACGCCAGTTCCGGCAAAATGCAATTATTTCGGAAGTTGAATAGAACTTGGGCTTACCATTACCTAACTCAGTAACAGCCGTCACTACCACTGCAACATGTAAATCAACATTTCTTTTTAACTAAACAACTTTGGCAAACTTATCTGACTTTCATAAATAAGGCATATATACTCTAGAACATCTAAAAAATCAAATATTCACCATAATCATCCAATGGGCGTTGACCGTGATCTCCAAGAACAGCTGTTACGAGTTCCATAGATATGCACATGCGGTTTTTCTGGGGGAAAATGACATATTATGAGCTATCTTTTTCTCTGGCAATTGATTAAGCCTCAAGCATTTGAGAATTTTGATTGTTTAAAGTTCTGTCCATGGAAATACCTAGAAATGCATAACCTTTTTTGGTCTGAATTATCTATGTCAACTTGTATTCCTGAAAAACAAGATGTTTATCAAGAATTTGATTACAAAAATCAAGTCCAACCATTTAACAATGCAATACGAAATAACAAAGTCAAGTCCAAACTGTAATTCTACAATGCCATTGACATCTAATTTACGTTTTAGCTCAAGACACATACACAGAGAGGCAAATCCTTAATAGAAAAGTTGGCCAATTGATACAACCAAAGATCAAGTAAAAAACTTCGAAAAAAATTGCCTAAACACATGAGATTGTGAAATGTGAACAAAACTTAAAAATCCAAAAAACAATACACCGAACTGAACTGATCAAAGTCCTAGAAATTGAAAGAATATCTCTTCCAAGACCCCTAAGAGAAATTCAATTGTTTCAGTCGAGTAAGTTAATGAAGAAACAATCAAAATCAAAGAAACTCATCCCGAGTACCAGTTTGATGGAGGCGTGAAATTTCGAACGAAGCAAATCAAATCAAGTAAGACGCAGTGAAGTTATTCGTGACTAGGTGAGAAATTAACCTGCCTTGGCGGAACGAAACGTGAAGAAAAGGAGAATGAGAATTCGATGTTCTTGAAACTATGTCGTTTTATTTATTTATTTTTTTTGTCGACTAATGTGGACAACGGGCCGGTCCACTGATCCATACAACTAATTTTTATTTTTATTTTTTTTCAATATCAACAAGAATCGAACCCAAGTCACGCTGGGGTGACAATACTATGAGTTGGCCACTAAGCCAACGCTTCTTATCATTTTATTTAAGAGTGATTGGGTTAGAAAGTTTAAAATGAAGTTGACATTCACTCAGACTGCTGAATGACAAATCGAAACGACATGAGGATTGATGGAAACTTTGCTCTATAGAAATTGAAGTCATTCTAGATGATACAAATAACTAGTAGAAGTTGAGTTGTCTCATAACAAAATAAAAAGTAAAAACTGATTACAAAAACATGGATATATGAAAATTTTACGAACCCGATTTTTTTATATATATCATCATATCATATATAAAAAAAAATATTCAAAATATTTCCAAATCCGATTGTTTTGTTGTTTGGGATGTTGTCTCGTCTCCTCTAGTAAAGTTTTCTGGCCACATAAAATATAATGAAGCTAAGCATACCTCAAATGCATCTTCCAGATAAAATTCTAGAGAGAATTCTTGTTATTCCATGAACCAAGACAAACCGATATGACATATAAATGGACACTAGGAGACAAAAGAACAGTAGATAGAACATTATCGCGACCATGCAACGATGGCAGAGAAGCCTAATTGGTTGCTGACAATGATATAGAAAGCAGCAACCAATGCAATCGGCATGCTGATAATAGCAACTTCCATGTAGTCTAATAAGGCGCAATCAACCAAATCACTTATCATATCAACGTGAATCAATAATGCCCAGATGAGAGTATCTACATAGGCCCTCATATTTTAAAAAACTACCAAGTATCTAACTTGGCAGCAAAGATAACGACCTTGGGAATGGAAGTTCATGATCAGTTCTTGGTCCAGTTCATTATGAACTCTCTACCTATTGAGTTTAGCCAGTTCCAGGTGAATTACAACACCATTAAAGATAAGTGGGACTCTAAGGAATTAAAGGCTATGTTGGTTCAAGAGAAAGAGAGATTGAAGAAGATGAAGGATCAAGTTGCTAATCTCGTAGGACTTGGAAGTGCCAGCAGCAATAAAGGGAAACCAAGTAGGATGGACAAAGGGAGGGATAAAACTTTCGTGAAAGGACCTGAAAGTAAAATCCATAAGGAGAAGAAGTGTTTCTTTGCAAGCAAATGGGACACTTCAAGAAAGATTGTCCTAAAAGAAAAGCATGGTTCGACAAGAAAGGTAAACATCACAGTTTTGTTTGCTCTGAATTGAACCTTATAGAAGTGTCTAATAATACTTGGTGGTTAGATTCTGGTGCTACTACTCATGTGTCTCATATTAAGCAGGGATTCAATTCGATCCAGCCTATAAGAGGACCTAAAAAGTACTTGTTCATGGGAAATAGGATGAAGGCACGAATTGAAGGCATCAGGACTTATAGATTGATCTTAGACACTGGATGTCGTGTGGATCTTGAAGGATGTCTATATGTACCTGAATGTGCTAAAAAACTTGTTTCCATAAGTAGGTTGGACAATTTAGGTTTCGATTTTAAGATTGGACATGGTGTTTTCTCATTGTACCGAAATGATTACTTTTATGGTAGTGGTATTTTGTTTGATTCACTTTATCGGTTCAATCTTGATGCAAAGTTCTTTGAATCCCTATTTAATATTGAAAGTCGAGGCATTAAGCGTAGTGCATCGGATGAAAGTTCTGCTTTCTTGTGGCATCAAAGATTATGTCACATTTCCAAAGAAAGGATTATGAGGTTGGTAAAGAATGACATTCTTCGTCAATTGGATTTTAGTGATCTAAATGTATGTATAGACTACATTAAAGGAAAGAAAACTAAACATATTGTAAAGAAACCAGCCACGAGAAGCACTCAGCTTCTTGAAATAATACATACAGATATATGTGGCCCTTTCGATGCTCCTTCTTGAAGCGGTGAAAAATACTTTATCACCTTTATTGATGATTATTCACGTTATGGATATACATATCTACCGCATGAAAAGTCTAAATCTATGAATGTCCTAGAGGTGTTCATTGATGAGGTGGAAATGCAGTTAGATAGAAAAGTAAAAGTTGTGAGATGTGATAGAGGTCGTGAGTTCTACGGAAAATTCAATGAAAGTGGACAATGTCCAGGTCTATTTGCAAAGTTACTTGAAAGTAAAGGCATTTGTGCACAGTATACAATGTCTTGTACACCTCAGCAGAATGGTGTAGCTGAGAGGCGGAATCGTACTCTAATTGATATGGTTAGGCGCATGTTAAGTAATTGTTCTTTACCCCTTTCATTGTGGATATATGCATTAAAGACTGCTACATATGTGCTGAACTGAGTTCCTAGTAAGGCAGTTCCTAAGACCCCTTATGAACTGTGGACGGGAAGGAAACCTAGCTTAAGACATTTACGTGTCTAGGGTTGTCCAGCAGAAGTAAGGCTATATAATCCACACGAAAAGAAACTTGATTCTAGGACTGTCAGTGGATTTTTTATTGGCTATCCTAAAAACTCAAACGGGTATAGATTTTACTGTCTTAATCATAGTACGAGAATAGTTGAGACGGTTAATGCTAGGTTCATTGAGAATGGTGAAACTAGTGGGAGTGGTGAACCACGAAAAGTGGACATCAAAGAAGTTCAGATTGAAGTACCTTCACTTGTCGTTACACCTAAGGTAATTTTTCCTATTGTTGAGTCACAGAAAAATGACACAATAGAACAATATGATGATTGCTAATCCCACAAGCTGAAAGTACAGTTGATGAACCTGTCATAATTCAAGAAGAGAATAGCGCACCACAAAAACCATTAAGGCGATCTGAAAGGGAAAGAAGATATGCTATTTCAAATGACTATGTAGTTTACGCTATTGAAAGTGAATGTGACTTAAGCCTTGATGAAGACCCAAACTCATTACGAAAAGCCACGGAAAGTGACAATTCTGAAAAGTGGTTGATTGCCGCAGAAGAGGAAATGAAGTCTATGGGTGATAACAAAGTTTGGGACTTAGTAGAGTTGCCTAATGGTTTCAAGACCGTTGGATCTAAATGGGTCTTTAAGACTAATGGTGACTCGAAAGGTAACACCGAAAGATACAAGGCTCGCCTTGTTGCTAAAGGTTTCACCCAAAAGGACGACATTGACTATAAAGAGACCTTCTCTCCAGTTTGAAAAAAGGATTCTCTAAGAATTGTTTTGGCTTTGGTGGCTCATTATGATCTTGAGCTCCACCAAATGGATGTGAAAACCGCCTTTCTGAATGGAGAGCTTGAGGAAGAAGTATATATGGACCAACCTGAAGGATTCGTGGCCACAAGAAAAGACCTATGGTATGTAAGCTGAGAAAGTCAATATATGGACTGAAACAAGTTTCCAGACAGTGGTATCTAAAATTTAATGATACCATCACGTCATATGGTTTTGTAGAGATGATCGTTGATCGATGGATCTACATTAAGGTCAGTGGGAGCAAATTTGTGATTTTGGTTTTATATGTTGACGACATTTTGCTTGCTGCAAATGACATGGACATGCTACATGATATAAAGAAGTATCTCTCTAAAAACTTTGAAATGAAAGATATGGGTGAGGCATCCTATGTGATCGGAATAGAAATCTTCCGAGATAGATCACAAGGACTATTAAGTTTGTCTCAGAAAGGATACATCAATAAGATCTTAGAGAGATATAAAATGGAAAAATGCTACGCAAGGATAGCTCCTATTCAGAAAAGGGACAAGTTTAGTAAAATGCAATGTCCTAAGAATGAATTGGAGCGTAAGGAAATGGAAAGAATTCCATCTGCATCAGTGGTCGGGAGTTTGAACTATGTTCAGACATGTACTCAACCAGATATCAGCTTTGCTGTTGGTATGTTGGGTCGATATCAAAGTAATCCCGGAATGGATCACTGGAAAGCTGCAAAGAAGGTTCTCAGGTACTTGCAAGGCACCAAAGAGCACATGCTTACATACAGGAGATCCGACCATCTAGAGGTCATTGGATATTCATATTCAGACTATGCTGGATGCGTCGATAGCAGGAAATCGATGTTTGGCTACTTGTTTCTGTTAGCTGAGGGAGAAGTATCATGGAAGAGTGGAAAGCAGTCTGTCATTGCTACTTCCACTATGGAGGCCGAATTCGTGACATGCTTTAAAGCCACAATTCATGCATTGTGGCTGCAAAACTTTATCTCAGGGCTTCGGATTGTCGACACCATAGAGAGGTCGCTGAGAATTTATTGTGATAATTTCGCAGCTGTCTTCTTTTCAAAGAGTGACAAGTACTCAAAGGGTGCTAAGCACATGGAGTTAAAGTACTTGTCTGTTAAAGAAGAAGTGCAGAAATGTAGAGTGTCTTTTGAGCACATAAGGACGGATATGATGGTAGCGGATCCGTTAACTAAAGGACTACCACCCAAGGCATTCATTGGCCATGTAGAGCATATGGGTGTTATAGATAAAGCCTAGCTATTCTAATTATGGTATGCTCATTATGTTTCTGGTTTTATTAAGTATGTTACCATTAAAGTATATGTATACACTTATGGTTCATAGATAACATATGATTATTTTGAGAATTAAAGTACTTCTCATGTAAAGAAAATATAAGCTGGAATTTATTTGTGATACATGGAAGGGATCATGTCTTTTAATGATGTGTGACCGCCATGATTCGATAAGTTCTAACTTTAGTAAAGATTAGATAAACTTGATATAAAAGCGCGCATTACAGTTATTGAACCATTAAGACGACACAAAGGTCAAGTGGGAGAATGTAAGAATATTTATATTCTTATGTGACCTATGTGTCTTACGGTTTGATTATAAGGATCAAGTTTATAGTAATTTATGGATTCTAATATAAAAGACGATACTGTGATGGATTGGTTTCGAATAATGGAATTAGAATCTAGGTGTTTTGATAACCCTCTTCCCTTGCCTTAATTATATTATATATACATATATATATATATATATATATATATATGTTATGTTCAAGCATAATAAAGGTGTGCTTATTACGAACCATCACAACCCTTTGGAAGATGTTGTGCACATGTCGAGATATGTGTGGTGTTGCAACGTGACGGTTACGTGTTCTTCGTCACGTAGAACACAATAGTCACGAACAGAAAAACATCAACAAAAGGATTGGTGATCTTCTCCATCAAAGATCACGTGAAGGGTAAAAGGCATAAAGAGAAGAGAAAATCAAATTGAAGGCTTTCATCCACATAAGCATGGATCAAGGTTAGTCTTCTTCTTCTACAAGAAATTGTTTATGGTTGAATTAAAACAAATCTATATGATTTTGGGAATTAGATTTCATGATAGAAATCATTAAGTTAAATCTACAATCACATGACTTGATAACCTTGTATCCAAGTCTGATTGGAGACAAATTGTATAAATATCTAGCTAGATACATAAACGAGATCCTAAATATTTTTGAGAGACATTAACTAACTGATATCTTAAAACACTCTAAAACAATTTAAACATTTTTAAACTAAAAACAACCGCAAATCACCTCATACGGTTTTTCTCTAACCTAAACTCTTTTCTAGCCCGTTTTGACAGGGTACTCAAAAAGCATCGATTATTTCCTGGAGAGGTCCATAAACAAACGCAAAAATGCTAAAACCTTACTCAGGTGGTAACTCTTGGTATTTCGTTCTATTTTATATTTTATATTAGTTGAGTCTTTTGACTAGATGCTAAATTATGTATTTTATGCTAACATCCTCTATATATTGAAAAATCTGAAAAAATATTTATTTTAAAACATAAAAAAATGTTAAAGTGACTTAGAATTTAAAATGGATGGAGTATAATAAGAACTCTCTCCTTAACCGTATAAGAGGGCTGCGTCCAAACTTAATTGTTCATCATCAATTTTCTTTTTTTTCTGCTAAAGTGTTCGTCTTCATTTTTCATTTTTTGTTCTCTTACAACTTTGTTCGTGTTTTCTATTTTGCCAACTATCAAATTCTTCGTGGATGCTTTTATAAAGGTTGAGAAATTTGAAAGTGTGGATGCTTTTAGAAATAAAATTTGGGATATCGGTCCAACAAGCCGTTTGTTCGATCACTACGAGAAATTGCAAGTTAGTAATAATTACTCTTTTAACTTTGAGAAATTTGTTAAATTTTTTCCAGAATACATTGATATAGTATGTAAATTGCAGGGCCGTTAATTTATTATGCCACGCTTGGGGAATACACGCTGAATTTTTCGAAAGAATGTGACGTTCTCGCGATCCTAGGCAAATAGTTATCTGTGTATTGAGGTTTTGGAGAATTAGAAAAAAATTTGGTAAATTTTTCACTTTTACTCTTGTATCAAGTTGCATACGAATCTTATCAAATATTATTATTATTCGAATTCTTTTAAAAGCTTTTTTGCATTATATATAAATGAATACAGAGTTTTCTCAACGAGAGATATCTCTGATATTTTATTCAATCATCGCATTCCAGAAGTAGAGCGTGCACGTCACAGGTAATTGAATTTGTTTATTATGTTATTTATGTATCTAAAAGTAAGATTATTATGTATACTGTTAACAAAAAAGATTATTATTTATTAAATCGTTGTTTATTTAATTTTGTAAGCTTTGTTCGGCCCTACGCATTGATACAATCGAAGATGAATACAATGTTTAAATAGTTAGTCCGAAATTTAGTTTAATAAATATTAATAATATCTTTAAATGCTACTAATTTAAATGCTAATATATATTTTGTGTTGTTCTTTTTCTCTTTTTTTTAATGCAATCATATATATGATTTGAAAAGGGCTCTGTCTTCGCCATATCAACACTCCAGCAGCTGACACATGTCTTTTTAAAAAAAAAACTTAATTTCCGACGTCTCATGTTCTTCTTCTCTGTTACGTTTCCAAATGAAACAAACGCATCTTGTCGTCTCCTCTTCCTCTTCTCTGATAGGTTTTAGTGGCTTAGGAATATAAATATCTCTCTAGGCTTAGGCGCTGTTCCTTCATGTAGATTCTTCTTCAGGTGCTTTCCAATCTCCATATCTTTTCTCTTCTCTTTTTGGTTTACTTTTTTTTTTCCCTTCGCATCGTTTCGTAGTTTTGATATTGGGTCCATCGATCATGTGATCTAATTGTTTGTATGTGTTCATCCTCCAAATGCGCACAATCGTTTAAAGCTCTCTACCAAGCCTTTGATAGTTTATTTTCCAACCCTCTTAATCTTCAGATAAATGCTTTTACATAAATTTTCATTGCTATGGGTGGTTCCGGTGACGTTATGACCGGATCTGGTGGAGGAAATGGACCAACAGCCGCTGCTTGCTTTACATAAGCAAAATGTGTTATGACAGAGAGTTGAGACTGACATCACATCTGTCGTCGAATCGGAAATGTTGCAAGGGTAAGTGATTTCTCTCGTTGTTTCACTTAAGATTTATCACAATCAGATCGCTGGAGCAAAGATTCGATTATATATTACCCTTATCTGAAATTCACTGGCAAAAGTTTTCCAATTTCCTGCGGCTGTTTAATTAGCTGTACCTCTTTGATTTTCGGTAGGTGAGTGATCCGCCGGTGAAGAACTCTCAGGAAGCTTGCATGATGGAGATGCGAGCGTCTAGAATAGTAATTGATTATTCGATCCATCTAATTTGAATGTTTTATTTTTAACACAACTCCAATTAGGTCTTACGGTTTAGGGCAACTATTTAGATCTGAAGCACGCAGATGCGGAACGTTTGGAATCTCCGAAGTCTAATTTCACTTTGCTTCAACTGGGTTTGTTTTTTTGAGCTTATACGCCCTTATTGTGTTTGTTGAATGATTTCTTGAGGCAGATGGATTAGGTAACTTACATAGAAATACAGTTTCACGGTTTAAGGCAGCCTATGTAGATCCAAAGCTCACTCATTTGAAATGTTTCAATCTCTTAAACATTCCCCCATGAGTCTCCAATTTAACTTATGCTTTCGGTGGTTTCGTTTGTTTCCTAGCTTAGGCTCTCATTGAGTTTGTTAACTATGTTCTTGATCAATTAATCTTGTTTTCAATTGTTTGTATCCTTTTGTGGTCATGGTTAATCATCTTTTCATAAGACGCCTCGGTTTCTGTTTTGTTCGTTGAAAGGTTATCTAATTCTACAGTTTGGTATGTTTCTTTTTTCAAACTGGAGATGTGTCTCTTCTTGTCAATGTAAGACATATTATATTCGATGCTGGATGAGCACCCTAGTGCACCTGGTTCGAGTGCAGACAATTTGACAGTGCCAATTGCTTTGAGTGAGTTTAAGACTTTTTTAAATTGGTGTGAAGTTCTGAGTTAGCGTCGAGCTTCGTAAATTTATTAATTTAGCTCTGGATTTGGATTTAGATGAACTGTTGGGTGAGACCATAGATGGGAAGAGGTTTAAACTTTCAAGCTCATACTACTTGGTGTTGATTCCATCCAATTTAGATGTTTTCATATCAATAAAAGAGGAGATTTAGTGGAAGATAAATTTAAGAGGCTTGATGCTGAGCTCTAAAAAACAAAGAACAGATCAAAAGGATAAGACATGGTCCTGCTCAAGAAGCTATCAAGGCTCGATCTATGGGAATTCTGAAGCAAAAGAAGATGTGAGAGTTGTATCTGTATTTGAAGTGTTTATCAAAAGAAAATGTGTTTATTATCTTGTATTTGAAGTGCATGTTTCTTCTCTCAAGGGTTATGGTTATCAACTGTAGATAATATAGCAAAAAACTGAAAGTCTTATGCTTTCTAAGCTGAATTTCCTTTCTGTTATGGTTATTAAGAAATATGTATAGAAAGCTTGAGTTTGGTGGAAATGGCAAAAGTCGTGAAATCTATGCAAGTGTGTTGAATAAATTTATGCAAGAGTGTGGATCATGAGGCTCAACTGAAGCTTCAAGCAATTTGATGAAGAAGAGAGATGATGGAAATTTGTTAAGCATGTGATGCTCTTGACTCTTTTGGTCTTATGCGGAATATTAAGATTTGTCGAGTTTTGTTGATCTTCGCTTTACATTGTACTATTTTTCTGCTATTGCATCGTACGACTTGCCATATTATCAACATGCGGGTTCATTACTCCCAGTTATTTTGTGTGAATACGAAGGCAAGATTATGTACACTTTGGTAACGTTGACGTGTTGGTGATTGTAGAAACTAGGGTTACCGATAGGATAACCTCTATGTGGGTTTAGGTATA
>OVAY01003601.1:0-10375 GCA_900406395.1 Kernera saxatilis
CCCCTTGAGAACCCCAAGATTTTGAATTAAATCCAAAGATCACATATGAGACCATAACTGTTTAAGAAAGGGTATGAGATCAAAATATCGCTGTAATATCTCTCTTGCCGTCTTTTGATAGCCAATCCACGTCATTAACACTACTTGTGCGCGTGAGGAAGGAAGTGTATTTTAGCATTTAATACACAATATATGCATAATATCATGACCAATTTTTTTTATGGTCATCTCGTGAATTAAGGTTCAAATTTTGGTTATCTACTGCAATTTCCCTTAGATATGTCAATATATCAACTTATCAATTGTGAATTAAACCGGGAAAATAATCAATAAAAAACTTGCCATCATCGTCTCAGTTTGTACTATATCATTCTTAGTTTTTTATTATCTGGATAAAATATTTGGTTCTTGTTTTATCTTTTAGATTTCCTTTTTCCGTTAGCTTTCGGACATGATCTCTAGATATGTCTTTTGTCGTCTCTTGCCCATCACAGACTCAATCTTAATGAAACAAAAGTTAAGAAGAATCTCCTTTTTCTTTTCCCAAAAGATAAAGGTAACGGTTTCTTTCAATTTCTTTTTTTAAGTAGTACTAGACTACTAGTAAGTATTAACGTAAATTTTATCAAAAAAACATTAAAATATGTACTAATAACCACCACCATTGTCAACCACAAAAGAATACAAAATTGTATCGTTATTAAATGAATACATATTTATGAACAGAAAATTCAGGTTAATTTATATGTCTACGTAATTTTGAGCGTAAACCAAAAGAGAAATCAATCTCTGGTGGTTCATCTTCTCATTATGAGAATGTTTAAAAAGACCAACGTAAATCAGGGTAGTTTGAATTTGCAAATGTACACAAAGAGCCCATTAATGCCCAGCCCAAACTTGAGACCAGGCAACAATTTCTTTTGGCGAGGTGCAAATAAAATGGAGGTTGAGAAAAGCATGACGTCAAGTTTATTAAAAACATTAAAATATGTATCGTCTTTAATGTCTGTCAAATACTGTTTTTCCTTCGCCTTATATTCTGCGTTTATAAACCGTAAATTGCGGGAACAAATATCATATTTGCTTTATTTAATTTTTCATATCACAAAGTTTGTTAGTTGTCGTTGAAACTCTTGTCCTGTCGAGCTTATGAACACAATTATAAGAATAGTTCGCTATAAGACATACACTAATGTGATTAAAATTTGGATTTTTTTTTTTTGGCAATGGAAACTCAAAATTTTTAGAACACAAAAAAAAAAAAAAATTGATCTCTAATTTTTGGGGATGTAAATTATTTTCTAAAAATGAACTCCTAAAACGAAAATCGAATAATATTGGAGAATGAATGACCCACCATAAAATTAAAAATGTTGAGTGGATATTTCAAGTCTTTGTCATCATATATTATTACAGCTGTTAGTGTGAAGATGTGTATCACTGGCTTGATTTATTATATAGTTTAAATCTGAATAATTTGATTACAGTATTGTTTAATGAAAAAAGTAGGTTGTTTTCCAATTATTATGTAGAAAACACGTTATTTTTGTCCGGAATCATCATTAGAAAGAAATCAAGACTTTTGTCTCTAGACAAATCTTGTCTCCTAACTTTCTCCCCTATTTATGTTTTATTATTTCCGTTAATTTGTAACTACGTAAGAACAAATTTTTAAAAATATATCAATTTGACGGGGGAAATATGTAGATTTTAGTGACTTTATAAATTTATACTATAAATTATAGGCTAGTGTCGACAAAAAAAAAAAAGTTAAAGAACAACATTAAACGAGTGGACTCATTTAACGTACACCCTTACCAATGTTTACACGTAGCAAAATAAAATTGAAAAATATAGAGTTTAGTGTGAATCTCAAAACTGCATTTAATAAGGTTCAATAATATGTGCTTTGAAGTTAGAATATGCAAATATGAAGTATATTTATAATTTTTTTTCAAAAGTATATAATTTATCCCAAAAACAAAAGTACATCTATATATATTTATCTAAAAATACAATATTATACAGAACGCAACAAAGATTGTTACACAATCTTTAGTTTTCTTTCGACCGACAAAAAAAAAAGATTACAATTTATACAACTTTTGAAAGATTCAAGATTTCACATACAAGCCAAAATTTTCACATTAATTAGTCATTAAAAAAAAAACTCCATTTAGGGAATCTTCACACTTCGTTTCTCTGCAAACTGATTAACCAAAGCAAGAGCATTGCTAGTGACTTGAGCCACGTGAACCACTTTAAACCGAATCAGCCTCTTCACTTTGCCTTCCATGGCTCGACCCGAGAATCCATCAATACAAGTTGTTTCATCCGTCAAAGCGGCACTAACCCATGTCTGAACGTTACTCATCTTCCACGAGAAATCCGCACTAGCCACGGCATGGCCGGCTCGACCAAGTTCTTTAACCGACTGAGCTAACCGGTCCACGCTATTGCCTAACACTTCAATGCAGTCTTTGATTGCTAAATACTCTCTACGTTTGAAACTTGGCGTTCTACATATATATATATATATATAGAAGTTGATTTAGTATAGTTTTTACCATGGAATCTATCGATTACGAAGCACAAATGTAATTAATTAATGGTATAGGAGAACATACTCTTTGGTTAGTTTGGCGACGAATATAGCAACGGATCTGGCTCGGGCCAGGCTGATGGTGAGAGCGGTTTGGGCGAGATCTTGGTCGTTGTTGTGCCGAATCATGGTGGCATAAGCAGAGAGAGTATGCACACATAGTGATGGATATCGGGTGGTTTGGCACGATGACACGATGAAACGGTCTGGTTTGGACCGGGTTGGGTTTGCGGATGAAGATTGGAGAATGGTTGTTGATAAGAGTAGAACTAGAAAGATAGTATTTTTAGGCTCCATGATGATTTGTTTTCTAACTTATGTGTGTTTGATTATTCTTTGTGAAGTGAAGAGAAAGTATACAAAGGGATTGCTATTTATATAGGATTTGATAATTAGGTCAAAGTAGAGACTCCTTTGCATATAAAATATTTTTTGTTTTGGTTAAATCCCACTGACGCAATCTAGCTCTACATTGTGGATCCATTTTTTAAAAGCAAATACATGTGTTAATGTGCAGATTATAGTTTCAAGATGAGTCATCGATCAACACATATCCACATGCCATAACAATAATTTAAAGTTTTGTTTTCTAAATAGCAATTGCAACTTTTGTACTGTAGTATATAATTACTTTTTATCACAAAGGCATTATTGTGTTTATTCGAGATACTTATCCAGATCAAAATGGATATAACGACAATAGTCTCATACGTATTTTTATGGTTTACTATTTATTTTTCAGCGAATGGTTGAGCGTTGAATCCGGTTAAACAGGTTAGTTGATTAGATATTTACCTAAAAAAATGGTTTTAAATTTTATTTGGTCAAAACCCAATTAATAAGCAGTACGGTGTTACTATTTTTTTTTAACGTTTAGACTTTAGAGGTACTATCATTTTTTT
The DNA here is from genome assembly GCA_900406395.1 of Kernera saxatilis. Classification (NCBI taxonomy): domain Eukaryota; kingdom Viridiplantae; phylum Streptophyta; class Magnoliopsida; order Brassicales; family Brassicaceae; genus Kernera; species Kernera saxatilis. Next base: position 3,505 of record OVAY01003601.1, read on the forward strand.
TGTCTGCCACCACAAGATAAGACCAAATCATTTCCGTGATCAAAGGAAAAGTTCAAATTACAACTTTGGTAATAAATAGAATTGCTATTTTCTCTCTAACTGTAACTTATTTTATTGTATTTTAATGTTATGTATTAATATCAAATTTTGGATCTTTATCTTTATTTTTTATATGAAATCATGATATTTTTTAAACAATACCGCTTCATTTCTTTTTCCAAACAAAATAAATATAATTAGATTGTTTTTCAGAATTTATGTAATTTTTTTTAGAAAATAAATGATATAGTATTATTTACGAGGAAGAAAAAAATCATATGAATTTACTCGAGAATCTTTACTTAAAGACTGTACGGTAGCCAAAAGACGACTATAAACAAAGTGTGTGTGTGTGTGTGTTTTTTTTCTCAAGTCATTTTTATTTTTGTTATACTAGTCTGTATAACCCAAAAAAAACATATGCATGTGAAGATAATAATAAGGATAAATGTGTTACAATGGAAAAAATATAAAAAAACAAAGAAGATAATTGAGAGGCCATGCTTGGAAGTTGGAACCAATAGTTTTCATAAATGTCACCTCTTTTTCTTTAGTTATTGTTCCCTTTCTAGTTTCCATTCATATTCCATTTGATATATACTCATATATTTTAATAACTTTGTGAAGGTTTTTTTTTTTTTTTTTTTTTTTTTTTTTTTNTTCATTTATTACGAATTGAAGAGATTTGATCGTTACAGCGAAAATGGTCTCAAAATAAATAGACATGCAATGAATGTAAATATACAAGAGCTTGCGAAAGAGTAGATATTTCGGGATTTGGTATATGGTATAGCTAAGACAGTGGTGGATCCAAAAAATATTTTTACCGGAATTGGATATAACTTGAATTATTAAAATGAAACCAATCACTGTGGAAAACAAAGAAAAATTTGTTTATAAGTTGATTGGTTTTATTAATTCAAAATTTGAAAAACTGAAACTAAATCCAAATCAAAACAGATTTTAGTGTACATGAACCAATACACTCATATGATATAAATTAAATTCAATCATTGTTTTAAATGCTTTTAAGTTATTTTTAAAATAAAACCGAACTGAATCCAAACCAACGGCCCAACCAATTTTTATCAAACCGAACAGAAATCAAACCAAAAACGAAAGAAAACTTACCATAACCAAACCCTAAACTGAATTACCCACCCTTTTAATATACTTTGAGTTTCATCTATTTTGGTCCTAGCAAAATTTAAATTTTCAAAATACTTTTCATACTTTTTTCTCCATTTAGTTTATCCTGACTTGGAGATCTGAAAATGACCATATAAATATAAACAATTCGTTCGAGAATAAAAATACATTTTATGAAAAAAAAAAATTTATATTAAACATTTTACCCGACAAAAAAACACTCCAAAGCTCGACTCATATGATCCTAGCTATACCGTCAAGTACTTTAGAACCGAAGCACGTACTTTCTCCATGTAATCCCCTGCTTCTTTCTGCAAGACAAAAAATCTGAATTGATAAGACGAACAACACTTTAATCTGGTAAAGATAAAGATCCTAGAGATATTCGGTTCAGTTATTAAGATTCGAACCCAGAACAGATTTGTTTTGTCGATTCAACAATTAACCGGGTCTAACCTGGTTTCCTCTGTATGCATTTGCTATGTTTTCATCGAGAAGTGTCAACAAAGATCTGTTGATTTCGTTTTTCTCCACCATATCCAACAGCTGTATTAAAAAAAAAGAACCAAAACAATCTCTCAAGATCATCTCATGAAGCATCATAATGTTTATGGGTTTATGGTTTAAAGGTCACATACTGTCGCTTTTATATCGGTTGAGGTCAAGATCTTGGTTAAGCTATTTGTAGCCGTCATAAGCTCCTTTTGCATTTTGTCATAAGCCTCTGCAAATCAACATAAACAAGAGTCAAGAGAAGTAATAACAACCCGTAAAAATTGTTGAGTCGATGAGTCAAATCATAAGGACTTCAAGTAGGAAGAAAAGACGGCGCAAACCTATTCCTTCTTCTAAGGCTTCTTGAAGTGATTCAAGCTCAATCAATCTATCTTCAGTTTCCTGTCAGAATTTTTCCCGGAAAAAATATAGTTTTAAGTGGTCGGTTTCTCGGTAATGGATTATAATGTTGTTTGAAGAAATATTGTACCGCGGTTTTTGTAACAGCAAACCGAATTTGCCCGATTTCAAGTCGAATCTGCGCAAAGAATTCGTCGTTTAACCTGGAAAAAGTTTACAGTAATCATGAGATGATCATCAACAATGGAATTTGGAGTTTGGAAAACACATCTTTGTCTTCTAATAAACCAAGCAAACACATTAATGATATCTCAAAACATCTTCACAGAGGCAATTCCTCGAACAAGTGGTGTGCAACATTCGTATCAAATCAAAAACTCCATTTTCACTAACCTTCCTCGAAGCCTAGCAATCTCGAACTCAATCTCTTGAGCTTCCGTATCAAGAAAGTACTCAATCAGCTCAGCTGAAGTATCTGGTATAACTCTAGACTGACAAAAACCCAGAAAAGCAAAATCAGTAAACAAAAACCATTCGATGTAATTGCAAAAAAAACCCAAATCAGTATAATTGCAAATTTTTACTTGTCTAAGAGCTTGACGACGCTCTCTCTCTTCACGGATTTGTTTCTGAAAAGCTTCTTTTGCCTCAGAATCTCTCTCTAGCCTTCGCTTGAACTCAAGACGAGCGATATGACCAGTTTGTGCCGGACCTAGAATACCTTTCGGATCCTTCCTTTCGGATTAACAAGAAAATTTCTCAGCCAAATCAAAAAACAAGAATTAAGCAAAATTTGGATTATGATCAAATTTTTTACCCATTCGCAAGAGATTTTGCTCCTCCGTGTATTAAATTTCGGGATTGTACGGACGGTGGTTGCGACGGCGATTCCGATGGAGAGCGAAGCCATTGAGATTTTTTTTTTTTTTTTTGCTGTGAGCTCTGCTTTTACTTACTAAGCTACGTTATCTCTTTAACTTGTCTCTCTCTCTTATCTGTTATTATGGCGGGACTATTTGTGACCGTTGAATCACAACAAGTGCTTAGAAGCGTTTGATGAGATGTTAACCGTTGAAATATTTTGATCTAACGATCATGTTTCATCCACGTGGCAATATGCGTGAGGTTAATTTTTCAATTCATGTAAAGATAAAGTTTTTAATTTGGGGCCCAATTGGCCCAAACCTTAGACGGCCTTTGTATGGCCTGTTCTGAATATTCACCGGTTTGGGTTGGTTTGTGCATGATCAATGTTGATTCAATCAAATTTTGCCCTTGGTGAGGTCCTTGATTTCTGCCAATGTAACATTGTTTTTTGATGTGCAAACATATTTTTCAGATATTTTGGCCCTATGTATTTCTCTAATGAATTTTTGAGAGTTCGTATCCCTATCTATATGTTTTTTAAACACATAGGATGTTATATTATACTATTTATCATAGTCCTTATATAAGTTCTAGGCAGCTCAAATGAAGATTAGTTATACTAGTATTAGGTCCACATAAAGTGGTAGAAACAGTCTTGTGGAAAAAGATTCATCATAATAGAACTCAGTAAGTAAAGTATCAATTACGTTTTCAAAAAAAAAGAAGTAAAGTATCAATTTGGGTCAATTTTTGTGTAATCAAATCATGTTTGTTTTAAACTTTTATTAGTCTAAAAATGCAACAAAAAAAAAAGGAAATAAACGTCAAACTGCGTTGTTTAAAAACTCTACACACTTTTTAAAAGAATCAATGATCGGATTAGAGAATGGGAATTGTGATGATTTGGACAAACATAAACGATGACATGTAATTACTAAAATACTAGAATAATACTAGTACTAATTTGCACCCAAAAAAATGAACAGGTGAGACCGTGTCAAAAAGAAAGTGGTTACGTAGCAGCAGCTAGTAATTAAAAAGTGTGTTTAGAATAAAACTTTAAAATATTATATTAAAAATATATGCATCGTGCATGTGCTTTTATATAATTCCAAAGATCCGTGAATTACCATCAATATTTTTCTTTTGTTTTTTTGCCAACATAAAAGGTCAAATAATTATGTGAAGTAAAACATCAAATCCAGATTCAGGGGAGAAAAAGAACAATACGACAACAAAATAATTAGACAAATAAAAAACTCATTCAAATTGATATCTCATGTTTTCTTTCTTTTCTACTTCAAAAAAAAAATCGGAAAATCTAGACAATTTACTAGGGTCCCGTGACAATTAGTTATAATAAACATCATTTTCAATAAAATTAATTACATTACCAGGAGATAGATAACCTTTTCAAGAAAAAGAAAAAGACACATAACAATTAATAATGTGGAAAAACAAAAAAAGTAAAATGCGAAATGTCACTTTAGCAAGTTTATATATATATTTACAACCAAAGCAAAACCAAAAGTCACAAGTAAACCCAAAAGAAAACAAAAACTCGACCCCGCCATTAAAATCTCCATCACCGAGAGAGAGATAAGAAATGGCGCGTTTCTCGACGGCGACGATGATCTTCGCGGCGGCAATAACGGCGATGGTTATGATTTCGTTGCCGGCGGTGGAATCGCAAGCTCCGACGACGTGCGTGAGCAAGCTAGTCCCCTGTTTCGGCTCGCTGAACACGACGACGACGCCGCCGAAAGATTGTTGCGACTCGATCAAGGAAGCGGTGGAGAAGGAGCTTGCCTGTCTCTGCACCATCTACACAACCCCTGGTTTGCTCTCTCAGTTCAACGTCTCTACTCCTCAAGCTCTCAATCTCAGCCGTCGATGTGACGTCGACACTGATCTCTCCGCTTGCTCCGGTAAATTTCAAAATCTTCCTCTCCAGATCTCCGAGTCTATTGAAATTAGGGTTTTGCTACGGATCTGTCCAGATTCTGATTTCGAGATTTGAGTTTTCTATTCGAATTTTGGATGAGATTTGAAACGGAGATTCGAAAAATTGTGGTTTATAATGAAAGATTCAGATGAAGCTTACCAAATGCAGATCTTCTTCTTTTTTTTTCCAGGAGATTCTGATTTTAGATTTTAGATTATGAATGTGAGATGTTTTAATTTTTGACATTTAGTAGAAATAATGTTTTTTTTGTTTTATATTTTCAGCTTCTAGAACTCCATCGCCAAAAGCTTCATTACCTTCTCCAGGTATACCTATAAAACCAAACTTCACCTACTCTCCTTACATTTATTTTTGTGTCGAATACTTTTATTGATTTGTCAATTTTTTAAAATCAAAAATCTCAAGTCGTGTTCGAGGGATTATGTATTAATCAACAACATTCGAATTGATTAGTCGGAGTTTAGTGGAGTAATCAAAACCAAATGTTGTTAGTCAAGTCAACAAGTCAATAACCCGTTAAACCAAGAATGTGAATGCCAGCTTTGTCTTGTACTTTCATTTGCCACCAATATTGACTTGTTTAACTCGGACTAAAAATCACTAAAAATGAAACACGGCAGGTTAATTTTAATATTTATTATTTTTTAAAGTATACACAATTAATTATAGTTTATAATTTTATACTAAATTGTTTGTTTGAAAGACTATTTTTCTAATGTCGATTTCTAATTTCAACAGGAAATNCTATTTTTCTAATGTCGATTTCTAATTTCAACAGGAAATAAAGGAAATGACGCCGGAGCTGGGAACAAGCTCGCCGGTTATGGAGTAACCATCGTGATATTGTCTTTGGTTTCGACCATCTTCTTCTGAATATACTTAAACCGGAATTACCCGGTTTTCCGATTGTTAACCCGGTTTATTACTAGCTCAATAATTCTCGAGATTGTTTGTTTTTGTTTAACTTATTAAGGTTTATTATTATTAGCTCAATAATTCTCGAGATTGTTTTGTTATTGTTTATCTTATTATCATCAATTCATCATAGGGCCCATGTTTTTATAATTACCGGTCAGAACCGGACTTTATCGTATATATGTTTGTTTGATACCAGTATGGTTTTCTGAGAGTTTCATCGAACTGGATCGTTGTATGTAATTCTATTATTGGATTTAATTCTTCTACTGTGATTAGATTTATATAATGTGACTTTTTTTTAAAAAAAAATTATAGAAATCGAAATTGAAAGTGAACTCATTTCTGCTACATGACTAATTTTATATACAATGGACAAATGTTTTTTCTCCAAAAATTGTAAAGGAATTAGTAAAAAACGCAAACCGGTGTAGCTCAATAGGCTAAAAATGAAATAAAGAATTAGAAAACCGTTCGACCAAAAAAAAAAAAAAAGAATTAGCAAACCGGTTTCAGGAGTCACTCTCTTGTCGTGACTCTGTGAGTCTCTCTCTCAGTGGCTGAGTAACAGACACTGTTCATGTGCTTTTAGGTTTTACAGGGCGATAGTCACAGAGCTTGTGAAGAAACCCAATCAGCTTAAGCCAAATTGAGAAGATGAGGTTTGCGTTTGCGTCTATGGCCAGAGGGGTTTTTCATCGGAATCTTCATCCTCAGGGGAAAGGTAATTCTGGAACTGCTCCTTCTTTGTTTAGTCTTTGCGGAATCTGTTGCTGGAGACGAGCTTTTTCTGGTGCTAGTTATGATTACAGAGAGAAGATAAGAGGTGGGTTTCTACATGATATTAAGTTAGATGATGCTGTTGATTTGTTCAGTGAGATGGTTCAGTCTCGTCCCTTTCCTTCCATTATCGAATTCAGTAAGTTATTGAGTGCTATTGCAAAGATGAAGAAATTTGATGTTATCATCTCTCTGGGCGAGCAGATGCAAATGCTGGGAATTTCACATGATCTCTATACTTACAGTATTTTGATCAACTGTTTCTGTCGCCGTTCTGAACTCTCTCATGCTTTAGCAATT
>OVAY01003602.1:0-10372 GCA_900406395.1 Kernera saxatilis
ATCTAAATATAATTAATATTTTTGAAATATAATTATATTTTGGATATTTCGAATATCTATTCGGGTTTCGGTTCGGTTCGGGTTCGGGTTCGGTTTTTCGGATACATGAGTTAAGATCCATTCAGATATTTTGTTGATTCGGGTTCGGATTCGGTATCATTTTTTCGGATCGGGTTCGATTCGAATTTTCGGGTTTAGATAAAACGCCCACCCCTACTCGTATTGATCACGCTTTTACTTGATGGTTATATGAATTCGTTGGAAATAGTCAACAAGTCAACGTCGGCAAGTGGTCCCACAATACATCTACTGACACGTGTAAACTACCTTCCGGTGATTTAACCGCCACGTGTCGGTATTTTCACCCAAGAAGTAACTCTCTATTCTCTGCAATTTATGTCAAAACAGACGGTTACAGTTATTATACCCAATTTCCACGGCAACTATATATATCCATCGATATCATGAAAAAATCAAAACTTTATTAGTTTTTAAAACTAAAATTAATATCTTTCTTGCGTTTTCCCGAGAGACATAAGAAAAAAAGAGGTTTTTTTTTTTATTTGGAGAATTACATAAAAGTTTTGTAGATTCTCTGATCAGAGATTGGGTTATTGGGTACGGAATCGTGTGAAAAGGGTTTCTCTTTTCACTTGCTTATTGAGGAATTAAAGAATTAAAGTAAGTGAAAAAAGAAAAAAAGCTGTTTCTGGTTATTCTGTTCCTCCATTTAAATGGTGTGAAATGTACAATTTCTACTTTTTTAAAATAATTGAATTTCCTCTAGAGGGACCCTTTTTGTTGTTGTTGTCATAGAATTTTAACTCGCTGGGTTTTTTTACTGTTTGTTTCTTTGTTCTTGTTGTTTGGTCTTAAATTTGTTGATGCTCTCTTTGGTTAGGTAGTCAGATCTCTCCCTCTCTCTTCTCTTCTCTCTCTATCTCTTTCTCTCTCTTTGTTTTTTCTCTCTCTATTCCACAAGCTTCTGTGGAGGATAAACGGTGAACTTCTTCACTCTAATCTAAACCTGGAAGAAGAAATTTTTGGAGCTTATAGAGATTTTCTGGTGAATAAAGTCGTTTTATTTATTCTTTGATTGTATCACTTGTTGAATTGGTTTTGGGTGAGAGAAAGTGTCTTCCTTTTTGTTCTTTTTAGTAGCTGTCTTTCCAATTCTAGTAACTTCTCTGCTTCTTCATCAAATTTCACTGGTTCTTGAGCTTCTTTAACTTTTTTCAGATCTCTGATTTTTGATCTTCCTGCAGTGGAAGCTGCTAAAGTTTAAAGAAGTTAGTAGTGATTGTTGTATCCCTGCTTATATGCTCATAGACTTGGGATTGTCGTTTTGTGGATTTGTTTAGTTCCTTTAATATGCTTTGTTCATCTGGGTTTTGAAATGTGCATCTGGGTATGCTAGATCTTTGAGTTCTCTTCATTTATGTCTAATCTCTGGTGGATCTTGGTAGAAAAGAAGAGATTTTGTGATTGCTTCATGAATAAAAGTAACAGCCTTTAACATAGGGTTCTCAGATACATAGATTTTGAAGGTTTCTGATCATTTCTTGTATTGCTTTTTGTTGAAAAAAAAACAGGAATCTGTTAGATGGAAGAAGATTGCGAGTTTCGACATTGGGATGAGCTGATCCCAGACGCTCTTGGCTTAATCTTTAGCCACTTACCTCTTCAAGAGGTCCTAACAGTGGTGCCTAGGGTGTGCAAGGCATGGAACAGAGCTGTAACTGGACCTTATTGCTGGCAAGAGATAGACATTGAGCTGTGGAGTAACCGTTGCCACCAGGCCGATCATCTCGATCGAATGCTTCAGATGTTGATCCATAGGAGCTCTGGTTCTTTGCGGAAACTCTCAGTCACTGGCCTTCAAAATGACTCTATCTTCTCCTTCATTGCACAACAGTGAGTTACAATTTCCCAAATTTTCCGCCTTTTTCCTGCGTACTATGATCTTTGAGTAGAAGCTTTAAGCGGTTATAGGCGTAATCTAGGTTTGTATTTTAATATTTGGAGCTGATTCTTGGAGCTGTAGGTTTTTAATGGTGTATTTAGTGATGATTGAAGCAGTAACATAATCGGAAACTCGTCGTAACTGGCCTTCAAAATGGCTTGAGCTGGCATGTTAGAATCGATCTGAGAAGTTTTGTATGGTGATAGGTGTAATCTGAGTTTGTATTTGGATGAGATTGAAGCAACATGATGTCTAAGTTCATTGCTTTTGTATCTATCATTTGATGACTGATACCTTGTTTCTTTGGAAGTGCTGGTTCACTTAAAACCTTGAAGGTGCCGAGAAGTGGTCTGAGCAATTCGGGTGTTGTAAACGTAGCTGAAAAGCTTTCATCTCTTACATTCTTGGACTTGAGCTACTGCTGCAAAGTAGGCCCGGAGGCGATACAAGCCATAGGCAAACACTGTAAATCCCTGATAGAGTTTTGCAGAAACATGCATCCATTGGACGTAGCAAGCGTCGTCTCTCACGACGACGAAGCTTATGCGATCGCCAACACAATGCCGAAGCTGAAGCGGTTAGAAATCGCATACCACAGAGTCAGCACAGAAGGAGTGCTCAAAATCTTGTCTTGCTGCGTTTTTCTTGAGTTCTTGGAGCTTAGAGGCTGTTGGGACGTGCAGCTCGATAACAAGTTCTTCAAAGAGAAGTTTCCAGATATGGAAGTGTTGGGTCCACGCGTGATCGGTTTCTACGATTGGGAGGATTGCTGCTCGGATTATTTCTCTGATGGGTCTGATTACTTGGCTTGGGAGTTTCTTGAGGATGGTGAAATGGGAGAGTTCTATGAAGATGAGTTTGAGCATGGTTGGGACGACAATTTCTATGCGGAAACGGTGAATATAGACATGGAACCGCACCTTTGGCCGCCATCTCCATGAACCAGGTCATGTTTATATGTTCGAAGTCTCTCTACCTAAAAGTTGCTTCTAGGAATGGTTTTTAGCCTCTTATGTGTCTTGATCTATGTATGGTGCTTGAAACTTGTGTGGCTTCTTTGTGTTATTCTAATCTAAACCGGCCAGGTTCATCATGGCTTTAATGTCTTTCTTTTACTTAGTGATATGTAGATTCATATATATAAATATATTTATATATGTATAGAATTTGGAGATGACAAGTTGATGTATAAGAAACAAAAGAAGTGAAGAAGTAAAAAAGGACAAGCTATTGAGGAAGAATTCAAATGAGATGGGGTCACATCACCAGAAAAGCTTTTTTACTTATCTGCCATTTTGTGTAGTTTTCTGTCTCACTCATTTATTAGGAAATGATGTCTCTGTCTATTTTTTCCTATTTATAAAATTGAAATCAGATCAAAGTTCACAAGTTCATTGATCAATCATTAACTATTATTAACTTACCTTCAAGCTAGTTTGCTAGCTAGTGAGGCCTTTGGTTGTGAATCCAATCTTAAAAGCATATTAGGACGGAGAAGTGAGAACTAAGATCTTAAATCACAAATTTATGGTGACTTTCAATGTGAAAACTATGATAAAGTTATATTATTGATGTTTAATTTATAGAATTTCATATTTCAAAAATGCATGATAATATCCTTGTCGCAACCAATATCTAATTTTCGTTCGTGAGAGTAAGATGAGAATTAGATAACTAAACATACAAGTCAAGAAAGAGATTAGTAAGACTAGTTATTATTTTATTTTTTTGTAGTTCGATTGATCATACAAATGGCACCAAACGTGCTAGTGAAGACTATGCTAAATTACTCTAGAATATTGTCTAATCCTTATCCATCTGTTTTTATTTTGTTCAAACAACTTCTCATTCAATCGGTTACATACTCCAAAAACATCATCAAACACTCCCAATATGCCAAAACAACAACAAAGATAAATAAAATCGATATAGATAGGAATAGATTGCCAATCCACAACGGATTAGAAACGCGTAAAAAAAAATGAAGCACGAGTCAATTCCTACAAGAGAAACTACTCACTCCAAAAAGATCAAGCGACTTGAAAATAATCACTTTAACATGTGATTGTGAAACATCCAAAATCTCGGTCCATATAGTTGTAGAAATTTCTTTACTATTAGACTTCTCTCTTGAACCTTTTAATTTGGGCTACAACTTAACTAGATTCATTATTTATTTGGGTTAATGAAGAGTAGATATCCAATAATTTTTGTATATCCATCACAAGAAATTGTTTTACTAAAAAAAATATAAATTAGTACTAAACTAAGACATATGTATGTCTTTTTATTCGATAGGACCAATGTCAATCTAGTTAATAACACTTACCACAATAAAAACGAGTAATGTAATAACAAGATAAATTTGATAAACCAAAATTAGAAGTCTTCAAGTTCAGACAATCTAATCCGAAAACCAATCCAAAAACCGAAATGCAATTGAAAAAAATAAGGGCATAAGTGTCTTTATGTTTTATCATTAATGGTATATGTGGAACATTTAAACACTTGTAGTATTTATGTCCACAAAACCTATTTTAGTGATATTTGGAAGAATTTCTCAACAAATAATGATTTGATTAGATTTGATTGGATTAGATACGTCAATACAATAAATTCAGGCCCAACTAAAACGTGTAAACATAGGCTTGAGAGCCCATTTTAGAGCCCATGTAGTTACTGAATTTCCAAAAATACCCTTTAAAATCTTTTGAAAATTCAAACTGACCTAAAATGTATCTGAAAAGCCAACGCCTTTTTTTATTTATTAAATTGATCCGTGTTTTTGCCAGCTTTACCCTTTTCTACTTTCACATTCAATCCAACGGCTCTCCTTTCATCTCCCCAACGTAATCGTCGCTCCCCACTCATTCATTTCCCCTTAGAAAAAAAAAACAAATCCAAAATAAAAACAAAAAAAATCTTCAAAACCAAAAGAGAACACAAAAAAAAAAAGCTCTCTTCTCTTTCTCTCTTCTTCGTTCTCTCGCAGATCTAAATCATTCTTCTTCCTGCTCCAACAATGGCGACACAACCACCACCACCATCATCATCTTCCTCCTCAGCTAGGGAAGATTTCGTTTACATGGCGAAACTCGCGGAGCAAGCGGAGCGTTACGAAGAAATGGTCGAGTTCATGGAGAAAGTCGCGAAATCTGCCGGCGGCAAAGAAGAACTCACCGTCGAAGAACGTAACCTCCTCTCCGTCGCTTACAAAAACGTGATCGGAGCTCGCCGTGCCTCGTGGCGTATCATCTCCTCCATCGAGCAGAAGGAAGAGAGCCGAGGAAACGACGACCACGTCGCTCTGATCCGTGACTACAGAAACAAAATCGAAACCGAACTCTCTGAAATCTGCGGCGGAATCCTCAAATTGCTCGATACTGTGCTTATCCCTGCTGCTTCTTCTGGGGATTCGAAGGTTTTCTACCTGAAGATGAAAGGTGATTATCATAGATACTTGGCTGAGTTTCAAACTAGCCAAGAGAGGAAAGACGCTGCTGAACATACCCTCACTGCTTACAAAGCTGCTCAGGTATCTTATTACATTGACTTTGATTCTGTATTGATTTTTGGATTTTGGATCTTAGATTTTGTTTTGGGTTTTTTTTTGTAGGATATTGCTAATTCTGAATTGGCTCCAACGCATCCGATTCGTCTTGGTCTTGCATTGAACTTCTCTGTGTTTTACTACGAGATTCTCAATTCTCCAGATCGTGCTTGCAGTCTCGCTAAGCAGGTTTTGCTTCTATCAGCTTATTATCCATTGATCATATTTCTGATTGTTTATTTGTGTGTTAAACGAGTTTCATCCATGGATTATTCAACAGGCATTTGATGAAGCAATTGCTGAATTGGATACTCTTGGTGAAGAATCATACAAGGACAGTACTTTGATCATGCAGCTTCTTCGTGATAACCTCACTCTCTGGACTTCTGATATGCAGGTATGATGATTACTTCGACCCTCTTGTTTTGCTGCTTGATTTTACAAAACCCTGAGCCTAACTAAGCCATTCTTAAAGACTAGATTTGGGAATCAAATGGTTTTGTTTACATTCTTGATGCATTCCACTTTCCTTCCATTCAAATGGTTTTTTAAGCTTCTGAATCCAAATTAGTGACTCCTGTTTTGTCTTCTTGATTTCTGAAACCATATGAGCCTAATTAAAACATTCTTGAAGACTAGAATTGGGAATGAAATGGTTTAGTTTACATTCTTGATGCATTCCACTTTCCTTCCATTCAAATGGTTTTTTTTAAGTTTCTGAATCCAAATTAGTGACTCCTGTTTTGTTTCTTGATTTCTGAAACCATATGAGCTTAATTAAGCCATTCTTAAAGACTAGATTTGGGAATCAAATGGTTGGTTTACATTCTTGATGCCTTCCACTTTCCTTCCATTCAATTGGTTTTAAGCTTCTGAATCCAAATTATTGACTCCTGTTTTGTTGCTTGATTTCTAAATCCATGAGCCTAATTAACCCATTCTTGAAGACTAGATTTGGGAATCAAATGGTTTAGTTTACATTCTTGATGTGGTGCACGGTCTTGAGTCTCTTGACCTGATTCTGATTTTGTGTTGAATCAGGACGATGATGATATCATCAAAGAAGCAGCAGCAGCGCCAAAGCCTGCTGAAGAACAGCAACAGTCCTAAGTCTTCTCGCGGCTTCTCATTGTTGTTTCAGTATCCAAACTTTCTCCATGAATATGTTTTTCTCTTGGAGAAGTTTCTTTCTGTGTTGGTTTGTTTCTGATTCTTATTATTTGTTCTTCGATCTCTTTTCTCTTCACGTGATTTGACTTCATCTTTCGGTCTTTTTCTGTGTTTGTATTGAATTCACCTTCTTTCTTATCAATGGCTTGCCTTTACTTAAAATGGTTTTGTTTCAGCATTCAATTGCGGAATGAGTTCAAAATTTGCTCAGGTTATACATAGAGTTTACACAGCTTAGACTTGTTTCATGTCTATGGTCATCATAGTTTGAGTTTGCTCAGATTGATCCGCTCGACAGGATATGTGTATGCCTCATAGTTGATTTGTTGTCCTAGACCACTTAGCTTTGTCAATGCAGTTATCAGATCAACCTGCAGACATGTTCAATAATCAAAACATGAGCTTAAATTAGGTAGTAGCCCTGCAATTTGGTTCAGTTCAGTTTTTGGGTAATTTGGTTTTCAAAAATTTGAACAGTTCGGGTATCGGGTTTTTTGGGTTTTGAATTTTCTACCCAATTAATCCGATATTTTGGTTTAATCGGATAAAACCGAGTTAATTCGGATAAATCGGATCGCTTCGGTTGATTTCGGTTTCAGATTATATATATATTTTCGGAATTTTGGTTTAAAAAAAAAAAATGAAGGGTAACCACCAATTTTAAAAAGTTTCCGACCAGGTAATTACCCAAAACCAATTCTGAACCAAAAACCGAAAATTCTGGTTTGGTTCGGGTTGGAATTTTTGGTTCGGGCCAAAAAAGCAGGCTTAGTAGAGAGTATATGATTAGGCAAGTCGAACAAAAATACAAACCTCGTAATCTGTCTGCGATACGGTTTCACGGCTTCGTTGATACTTCTGAACCCATGGTGCAACTTGCGGGTCGGTAGCTAGGAGCTGTTCTGTTGCTGCTTGATCAGGACCCAAGAATGCAGACATTACAGCTAGCTACAAGATCCTCAAAACATCGATAGAAGACAAGTTAGTCACTTTGGTTTGATCCGATATAACAGATTCGAATACAAGTTGTTTAGTACCTGACGAGGACCCAATCCGATGGCGATGAACTTATCTTTCATTTCTTGCACAGTTGCTTTGCCCCAGAGTGGGACTCTTCCTTCTGGATCTGGCTCTGTTGCATCGCTCCTTCCAAATTGCCTATCAAACAAAGCCCACTATAGATGAACCAAAGTCAGGTTCCGTTTGAACAATGTGTGTCACAGCTCAAAACGCAGAGCATCAACATAAGATAGTACAAGGCCTGCGATTCTGTTCGAATCGGTTCGATTATATCGGGTATTTTGGTTTAGAGTTATGGGTACCGAAGTTAACTGAACAAAAATTCGGCTTGGTTCGGTTAACGGTTAATTCGGTTAGGTTAATAGGTTAAAATCCATACAAAAATTCGGTTTGGTTAACTTAACGGTTTGGTTCGGAAATTTATTTTAGAGAAATTTTGGTATAATTCGGTTTAATTTCGGTTTAAATAGTTAGAAAAATAAAAAACAAAAATAAAAAATTGGTTAACCGCTCGATGAACCGAACCGAACCGCTAACCGATCTTATTTATAAATGTTTCCGATCGGTTCACTCCTATTAACCACCGGTTAACCAAACCACCCAAAACTCGGTTCAAACCAATTCGGTTTTTAATCGCGGGCCTATAAGATAGCATTGTGTACCTGACCACTTGAACCATATGCTGTGTAGAGTAAGTTCCCTTTCTCTTCGTTTCCACCGCATTTTCGGATCGCCGATGCTAAAAACGTAGACTTGACCGCTGCTTGTCCTACAGAAACCGAAACAAAGGAAAGATTTCAAGTTTTACAATTAACAATGCTGATCAAGAAACAAGCTTTTGGTATATCAATCATCATCACCTGCCAATTGAATGAGATCTGCATATGAAATAGGCCCTCCCTTTGAGAACGAGTCAATCTCCTTCTTCACTTCCTCTATCAGAGCCAACCCATCAGAGAGCCCTGCGTTCTCTGCTCTGCTTATCTCAGAGCTACACATAAAAGATAAAGATCAAACCTAAAGTTTCATGATTGCATAGGACAACAAGTACTAAAGAGTAAAGACTATGCCTGAACCGTATGGATCCATTGGCTCCTCCGGATTTTGAAGCCTACGCATATAATCGCTATTTTCTCAAGAACTGTGCAAGCACCAGAGAGATGGATAAGAGAATTCACAAAGCCTGACCTTATCATAAGTCATGGCATCATTAAGAGCTAGAGTGAGTATGGAAGGTACAAGCTCTGGTTTACCCTTAACCGCCGTCGAAAGCGTAAGCTTGATCTTTGCTGCATAATAAACAAAAAATGAAACCTTTATAGTGTCAAACAAACCCTCTTCTTGCTTCACTTGTGAATCTGTTTTCAAGAACTCACATTGGAACTCGGATCGCTGTCTACGCTGATTCAAATCAGCAGCTTTTGCATTTTCCACATGGTTAATGAAGCCGTTTCCTATTAGTTCCTAATCAAGAGAGATTCATTCACTGCCAAGAACTCATCAATCACAATTCAAATGATCTTATCTCTAAAAACCCAAAATGTGGCCACAAAGACATCATCTTAACAGCCACAGATATGCATTTCAGATTCTCTTTTCAGAGATGCATCAAGATTCAGAGCAAGGTACCATTCCGACGGCTGTGCCGGCGAGTTTGAGAACATCCCGCCGTTGGAAAGCTAAAGTCTTGTCGGAAACTTGGGGATCGATCTTGCAACATCGAATGAGACCCTGATGATCAATCATCATCATTATTTTCAAAACCGAAATATGACAAGAATGAAGAATGTGGTATAAGAAAAATGTGAAAATGGGTTGAAACTCACAGAGACAGAGCGATGAGGAGAAGAAGAAGAGAGTGTGAGATGTTGAAGATTGTTTGTGTTGGTGAGGGAAGGAACAGTGGAGAGGAAAGACACTCCTCCCATTTCTGGTTTCTGATGAGAGAGAGAGAGAGAGGAGATAGAGGGAGGATGTATGAAGAAAATGGAGAGTGTGTGTTTGGGTTTTGTGAAGGATACAACTTGGTGGATTTTGTGTTATCCAAATCTTCCAATCATATATTTCCATTTGATTTCACAATCATTTCTCTCTTTATTATAAATAGAGGTGCTTTTGTTATAATTATAATATAATGTAGGACTTATTTGGTAAATAAATAACGAAATGCAGAACGAAAAATTAGCTTACCTCAAGCTGCTCAGGACCACCATAAATGTAAAAGCATCGAAATTACCATACGTCGTCGTGCAGCGAAAGCATCACTCACCATACGTCGTCGTTTCAAATTACCATATCACTACTTTTAAACTCTTTCTTTGTTAGCCCAATATCTTTTTTTGTTGGCCCAACTTATTCCAAACCCATACTACAGTCTCATAGGCCCAATTGAAAGCCCAGTTCACGGAACTTTGAAAAATTACCGTTGTGAAATTATACCTTTACTATCTCACTCTATATAAACNTATACCTTTACTATCTCACTCTATATAAACGATCTGTACTCGTCCTTTCTCTCTTTTTCAAATCATCAAAAACATCTGAACGGAAAAAATCTGAGATTAGCCAAGAAAGAATTTTCTCGAGAGAGAAAAAAAAAGCATAGGAGATTAGAGCCACTTCTCTCTTCTTCAAATTAGCGTCCGCCATGGAAGCCGTTCGAGAAGCTT
>OVAY01003603.1:0-10365 GCA_900406395.1 Kernera saxatilis
ATGAGATGCCTAATTTACATTGTACGAATCGGTGTTTCCTTATTCTATCACATTCTGTATTGTTTTAATGCATGTAACACGTACAGGATCTGGCTTTGAGTCCAAAAATCTTTACGGATCAGGATTATTTCAAATGAGAATCAAATTGTCCGGAAAAAATTCTTCTGGCGTTGTCACTGCCTTTTACGTTCGTATTTATTATACTCTTTCTCATTTACTCATTTTATATGAATTCGTATTAACTGTTAACGTTCGTTGAAACATTGTTTTGTAATTTATTTGTGAATTGGTTATAGTTGACTTCCAAAGGAGACACCCATGATGAGGTTGACTTTGAGTTCCTAGGAAACATAGAAGGGAAACCAATAACATTACAGACAAATGTGTACACAGAAGGCAAAGGAAACAGAGAACAAAGGTTTGCTCTTTGGTTCGATCCCACCACAGAGTTTCACACTTATGGCATTCTATGGAATCCATATCATATCGTGTACGTACTTTCTCCTTTCTATGAATATTATATTCAACAAAAAATTATAAAAGCAATATTTGTTATCAAAATATGAGGCCTTGAATGGTAATAATTTTTTTTTTTTTTACCATTATTAAAAGAAGATTCTCGGATCGGTTGTCCAATTAATCTCGAAGAAACGTTTACAACAGAAATATCTTGAAAAAAATTGGGTTCTAGAGAAATAAGCTAAATTGATTTTATATGGGTTTTTTAGATTTTGATTTTTGGTTTTTGGTTTCTTGATTTTAGGTAGGTTTTTGGTTTTTGCTATAGATTTTTTTTTTTTTTATGGATTATACTGTTACACACATTACCAAAAAGAAAGTTGAAAAAAATAATCTCGTTGAACAAAAATAAGTTTTTTAAGAAGAAACCCAAATAATATCGTTTTTAGTTTTTCTTTGAAAATTGGCTAAAAGCCTAAAATACTCAAAAACTAGTTTTCTTAGTTTTTGGGAAATTTAACTTTCTAAAATCTTGTATGGCTAAACAGATAGATTTTTCAAAATCAAAAACAAAAATAGCTACTCTAAAAACTACAGACATTCAAATTCTCGTTCTTTTTGGTTTTTAATATGATTACTGGTTCTTTTGGTCTACATTTAATAAGATGATTTGCTAATAGGTTTTACGTGGACAATATCCCAATAAGAGTGTTCAAGAACAACACAAGCAACGGTGTGAGCTATCCATCAAAGCCTATGGAAGTAGTGAGTAGCTTGTGGAACGGCGAAAACTGGGCAACGGATGGTGGCAAAACCAAGATTAATTGGTCCTACGCTCCTTTTAAGGCCCATTTTCAAGGCTTTTCCGACTCCGGTTGCCACGTGGATGATCAGAGTAACAATGCCAAAACTTGTGGTTCATCAATGTATTGGTGGAACACCATGAAGTATAGTTGGCTAAGCGCCTACGAGCAGAAGGTCTACAAGAATGTAAGGGAGAAATATATGAACTATGACTATTGTTTTGATCAGGCTAGGTTTCTTGTTCTCCCTAATGAATGTCGGTATAAATAATATGGATACACCGCTTAAACATCAAATTCTTTTTCGTTCATGATAATCTATATTGATATCAATACTTTGATTGAAACATATGCTTCAGAGCATGTACGAAGATTTTAGTATAATCAATACCTTATACCATACCCTTTATTAATTAAGATTTTTTTTTGTTTTTGTTTGTTTGTTGTTGGCAACGACAGACTTGCCTTGTGAATATTTTTTACAATTTATAGTGCCTCGTAGATTTTTTTTTTTTTTTTATCAACTATATTAAATTAAAAAAATGACTTCTTGATTGGTTATCGAATCGGGAGGAAAATAGTTTACAAAAGTAAACCACATCATACATTCTGTTATCCATTTGATAAAAGAAGTCACCATGATATTCAGTTTTTTATTTATTTTATATATGAGTTTGAGTTTCAATTGAAAGCTGGTCTTGGCCTATTGGACTGCAAGTTCATAACTTTTCTAGTCAACAAACAAAAGTTAATGATTTTATGTTGCAGTTGCATATACTAAAATTTGTCTAGGTTTCACTATTCAGTTTTTACTTTTTAGTATCCACTTCCAACTTTTTTCTTTTTCTTATAGAATAGTTAGTTATCTTTATCTTTGTATTGTACAGTAATTTGTTTTCTTATAGAATAGTTTAGTTACTTATCTTTATGTTTGTATTTTACCGTAATAATGAGTAGTTAAGCTCGTAACTTTTTTTTTTACTTATATGTACCAGGTTAAAATACTTATAAAATGTGTTTTTTTTTATTAAACCTTTAGCTTTTATCAAACTCAATATTATATAGTCAAGCAAATTTGGGTAATTCATTTCTCAATTTAAAAATTAAGATTTTTTTTTTTTATTCGAATTTTAAAAAGTGTAGAAACAAAATGATAATTTTCCTGGAAACTAATTGATGTAAAGACAATGCAAGTAGACCCATTAAAATAATGCAAGTTGACAAGTTGACCCCATTGAAATCAAACATGGCGAGCCAAGAAACTTCGTCGAAAACTACCAAAAGACCCATAAGTGACAAACTATGTCCTCGTTGGCTTCAACACTCTCTTATTTCCACCTCTCTATTCTATATAAATGCATACAAATGAGTCACATTGAATCATCACTCATCAGTAAACTAAGAGAGAATATTAAGATGACATCTTCTAAAGTCTCTTGCATGCTTCCCTTTCTCCTTCTTCTCCTTCTTGTGTTTCCTCATATGGATAAAGCCTTTGGTGAACAAATGCAGCTCCGCAAACTTAGTGAGTCTTTTTTTATTTTTATTTTATTTTGTCTTTAAATAAAGTCATTGCTATTTTACTTTATTAGCTTGGTCTATTTTGAAATGTGTAATCCTTATTTTGCTTTTGGTTATCCAAAATTTTGAGTTTTTTTCAGTTTAAAAAAAAAACGAAATAACAAACCTAACATCCATTTTATACAATTTGGATTGCTTTTAGTTCATAATTATCTTAATTTCTTAAAACAAAAAGATAAAACCGGTATAGTTTTTTCTTCACTGTTTGGTTTGGTTGAGACCGAAGTTTATTTTTAAAGATGACAAAAATAAAACAAGTTTAGCTATACCACGATCCAATATGGTTTTAAGTTGGGATTATCCGAGTTGATATATAGACAAATGACCACTTTACCAAACCTTGACACTCTAGTACACATATGTGTACCTAATGCGTTTGGGTGGTTCTTGTGCAGAAGAGACATACCATCCTGATGAACTGACGACGGTCCAAAGGCGTGTTGTTCCGGCTGTTCGGCCGGGACGATGGTGCCCAAGTTTCTTATGTAAGGCGCCCAAGATCCCAGAATTTCTAGATCGTTTACCTCGACCGCCTCCGCCGCCCCACAGGTTTTCAAGAGGCAAACACATATGATCTCACAATTTTTCGGATAAAAAATATGTTTTAATAATTTTTCACCTTTAATGTAATTCTGAAATTTTCTCGCAAAATAAAAGAGCTTATACAACTTGTGATGATGGTATGATGATATGATGTTGCAAGTTGTAAGCTATTGTAGAAGTGTTTTGGTTTAATGGTCGATATAAAGTTTATATTATCCTTATGCATCATCGATGGGGTTTGATTCGTATGTAATGTGAGTTATGCATATTAATAGAGACAAATTTATCAACCGTTCGTCGTGGTTTTCTATACATTTGATTTTGTTTTTCATTGTAAAGTTGTTTATAGAATCGCTCGCCATATTTTAAAATATTGTATGAAGTTAAATTTGTTCGTCGTGAATCATGTAATCATCATTCTCATAGAGGAATTTTTGTTTTTAATGGTGATATAATAAGAAAAAAATAGTTTAAACTAGCCCTGCGATTATTTTCCGAATCGATTGGACCGAACCGAGCGGAACTGAGATTTTCGGTTTGGTTCGGAACGAACCGATCGATTTTTTCGTTTTTTTAAAACCATATTATACCAAAATTAGACCGGTTATAACCAAAATTAGACCGGTTTTTACTAATACCCAAATTTAACCAAACCGAATAATCTAAATTAACTGAAATTATCTAAATAAACCAAATTAACCAGATTTAAAAAAAAAATTCGGTTAATTTCGGTTTTCAGAGAATTTATTTTCGGTACATTTCGGTAACCCTTTAGAAAGATTTCGGTTAACCGATAACCGAAAAAACCGACTCGGTTCAGTTTGGTTAACCGAAATCGCATGCCTAGTTTAAACTAGTTGCATGTTTTTTTTTTGAGTAGTGCCTGTAATGATATGGGTTATGGAGTAATTCGCCAAAATTGGTTCACTCTCTACAGGATTGAGAATAATCCGATAAAAAATCAGTTCGCCTCCGTCGACATTGTGTTTCCTTATAATTTCGAACAGCGAAGTCTAGACGTACGTGCTAAGCAATGATCAGCCTCACAGTTTAAAGAACGAACAAGACGTGGTTAATTATATCTGAATCTGCCCCACATCGTAAATACCGACTATCACAATTCACAACTAATCGCTATGTTCTGTAAATTCAAATTTACCGATAAACAAGCAAATAGTGCCTGCCAAATAACATTATCTTTGGGAGATATTTTAATTTTCAACATTGTGTTTGTAGCGGTTTAATAGAAGTCATGTACTGAATCGATTCTCTCAAAATTTGTAATATTATGGACTGTTCAATAATTATGTTTAACCGTATATTTTCCTAAATTTTTTAAGTGCCATCCCAACCAATCTTTCTTATATCGCCTTGTAAAATTGTAAGTACAAGAAGTAGAATTCTAGTGTTTACTATTTAGAAGTAGACTCCTCCCGGAATATAGGTCAACGTACATTAAATGAAAACATACCCTTTTTGTACAATGCAATACAAAATTTGAATGGATAAGTTATGTTTTTTTACTAAGAATTAGAGAGGAAGAAGAAGTTGAATTGTTTGTCTGTTACGCTTCTTCTGAACTTATCGACACTAGATGGGTTAGCAACAAATTATCGAGGCCCATTGTTTCATTCTGTTATTAGACTTGGGCTTAAGACTTGAATAACCCAATCTTCAATAGCTCATCATCGGTCTGACACCGAACCGGATTCGAATCTTTGAACCAGATTCTCACACCGAACTGTTTTTCTTACCTTCACGTATTTGTTGATTATTGCTAGATTTTTATCTTCTAGTGGCTTGCATGATTCACGCGACATTATTCTTCTCTAAGCACATGTTATGTTATTTGTCTATTAGCTAGATATTCAAGCAATGCTAGTGAACAAAATTGTATCATACTTTGTATCGATTTAATGTTTTTTTTGTGTGCAAACGATATAATGTTATTCTACGTTTTTAAAATTATAAGACTCGGTCCAGTAATTTGTATTCGTTTAAAATTCAAATAATAAAATATAAAAAAATATTGATTTATATATAAATGATGAAATGATCGATTATTAAGAAAACATATAATTAAACAACGATTATAAAGACTTTTCACAAAAAAAACAAAATCCTTTGTTTGGTGGCTAGCTAGCATGGCCTAAATCAACAAACTTCAATAAACAGAAAAACACAGAATTTGCAGGATGCCCAAGACCAAGAAAAGTTGAAACAAGAGGCAATGTAAACAAAATAATAAGCAACAAACTAAGAGCAAGCTAAATGAAAACTAATTAATAAGAAAGAACATGGATTGTGGGCAAAAGTAATTGACTAGAGATGATTAATAATTAACTAGTGATACTAAAACAACCAAACAAGCTCAATCCCAAGACATGGATCACACAAAATAGACTAATTCATTTCTATGATACTAATCATTTTACCGATCATTTAATCAACCTAACTTCCAATTGAAATTAAGAGATCAATAATTACTAAGTACAATTCCATAAATCAACAAATCACATTAATCAACAGTTTCCATTAGCTAGGGTTAAAAAACATATTTAGAGTTCGACATTTCATCAAATACATTCCGGACATAAAACATCCAAATTATTATTATTATTATTATTATTTATTTTTTTTTTTATAAGAAATATCAAATCTAGCATTAAGTACACTCTAAACATAAAAAACAAAAAAAGAAAACATAACAGTCTAGTTCTAAGCGTCATTAGTCGACTATCAATTACTCTAATTTACCTAACTCACAATCCATTGAAAAACTACTCAGTCATTGTAAATGCGAAAACAAAAACAAAGAGGCCATGCATGCACCCATATTCTCTTTTTTTATTCTAAGCAAATTTGAGTAATTTATTTCTCAATTTGAAAGTAAAGAAATTAATTTTTGAATTCGAATTTAAAGAAGTGGAGAAATGAAAATGATAACTTTCCTGGAAAAAAAGTGATGCAAGTGGACCCATTTAAAATAATGCAAGTTGACAAGCTGACCCCATTAAAATCAAACATGGCGAGCCAAGACACTTCGTCGAAAACTACCAAAACTTCAAGACTCATAAGTGAACTAAGTCCTCGATGGCTTCAACACTCTCTTATTTCTACCTCTTTATTCTATATAAATCCATACAAATGAGTCACATTGATCATCACTCATCAGTAAACTAAGAAGGAATATTAAGATGACATCTTCTACAAGCTCTTCCATGCTTCTCTCTTTCCTTCTTCTCCTTCTTGTGTTTCCCCATATGGACAAAGCCTTTGGTGAACAAATGCAAATCCGCAAACTAAGTTAGTCTTCGTTTTTTTTTTTTTGTCTTTAAATATAGTCATTGCTATTTTACTTTATTAAGCTTGGTCTATTTAGAAATGTTTAATCCTTATTTTGCTTTTGGTTATCCGAAATTTTGAGTTTGTTTTCACTTTGAAAAAAAAAATTACAAAACTACATCGATTAATACAATTTGGATTGCTTTAAGTTTCATAACTTATTAAATTATCTTAATTTTCTAAAAAAAAAGATAAAATCGGTATAGTTTTTTTTTCCACTGTTTGGTTTGGTTCAGACCAAAGTTAATTTTAAAAAAAATTTCGGATAAAAATTGTATTTTCATCATATTTTATAATAAATGTAATTTTGAAGTTTTCTCGCAAAATAAAAGAGCTTCTGCAACTTGTGTTGTGATGATGGTATGATGTTATGATGCTACAACTTTTAAGCTATTGTAGAAGTGTTTTGGTTTAATGGTCGACATAAAGTTTATATAATCTTTATGCATCATCGATGGGTTTCGATTCGTAAGTAATGTGAGTTATGCATATTAATAGAGACAAATTGCTTTTCTATATATCTGATTTTTTTTTTTTTTATTGTGATGTTGTTTATAGAATCGCTCGCCATATTTAAAATATTGTATGAAGTTGAATTTGTTCGCCGTGAAGAATTAATTTTTTTTTAGAGGTGATATAATTAGAAAAAAAAATAGTTTAATGATATGACTTGTGCAGTTATTTTTAGTAGTGAATTCTGTAATGATATGAGTTTTGGAGTAGTTCGCCGAAATTGGTTAACTCTCTGCAGGATTGAGAATTGAGAATACGATATACGCTCGAAATCCACCTTGCTTATTGATCACAAGTTTAGGTAATTAAAACTTTGTTCGCATCACCGAATGTCTCAAGTCTTCCGACCCTGAAATGCAGCCAGAGGAGTTAGGAAATTTTATTTTAATATTGTAGATTCGTCGTGGTGGCTCTGAGATGGTTCCAATGATGCGGATGAGCCAAAGCATCTCTCCCCAAGGGAGGAAAATGAAACCGAGACTCGAGTTCTCCATTGAGAAACAAGAGCGTGTAAACTAATCGAGATTGTATAAACCGCAAAGAGCATCTGAAGCCTGAAGGGATAGGCGGCCCAACAAAATGCATCTGAAACAAGGGGAAAACGGGAAGCTGTCTAATTCCACCCTGGAAGTTTCATATCTGTGCAAATACACACGAATTTTTGATATCTTTACTGGACTACATAATTAGAAGTTAAATGTATATATCTACTCGGTTGAAAACTTACATTCTATTTACCCATAAATTTGGTTTCGCATGGTTACTGTAGACCGAAAATAAATTAACCGGATAGGTTTATATTAAACCGTTTTATAACCGGTTTTAAAACCCGATTACGACCCGATTAAAGACCTACACACACATCATTATATCGGCCCAAACCGATGACATGAGGCCCAAATCCAAAAATGAAAATCAAAGATTCTGAATAAAAAAACTCACTAGTATTTTATGATGAGCATAAAACACTAAATAAGATTCAAATGCAAGGAAAAACTTCTCTAAATGATGGCAAATGAATTTGAAAAAAAAAATATGGTTAAAGAAGCTAAAATCCAACACGATCATGCTTCTAACTCCGAATGGATGGGAAGAGACTTTTACGCAGATTTTAAACAAAATTTAAACTTAATGACTATATTTTCTTATACACACGACTTCTATGAAACTAAAATAAATACAGTAATTTTTTTTTTTATAAATTAATAATGTTAGAACCATGATATTTTATTAGTTTATAAATATATCTTTTTACTAAAAATTTTCATAACATCGCAATTTCTCTCTCTCAATCAACATATTTCTTCGGTTCGGTTTCCATTCAGTTTTTTTTGGGGTTTTTAGGGTTAATAACCATAGTAAAATCGGGATCGTTTAACAAAAAAACTCATGTATTGCATGGATAAGAACCGAATAACAGTTAAGCTCCTCACCGTTCTTACTGATCTATTCGCGTGTACGTTTGAAGTCATTCATATCGCCTAATTAAAACTGGCGATGACTTCCCATTTCCTTGTCCTTGGTGCTTTTTAATGCAATCAAAAGTTCATTTAGTTACTCACACCATCCCCTCGTGCAAGAAATGAACACAAATACATTAACATCAAGAAATATACTTTTCTTGCAAGGGAAAAAATATTCATATGTGAATGTGACTTTTACCCTTCTCTCATGTATTCTTTGCCACACACCACCTTTAAAGTATTCTCTAAACCAAAATCAAAATATAGAAAAGGAAAGATTAATGGTGAAAACAAAGTAAAACTACTTTTCGTGAGAAGGATATGCATGTGGCTTGAAAATTTTATAGTGTCTAGCTTTTATCTAAAACGAATACACTATTAATTGCGTGATCCCAACTTTGCAGTCCATGATGTATCCGATTTTCAAAAACAGTAACACCCATTTTTTGTAAAGCCTCATCCTTATTTATACCCATATAAATACCCCTCTCCTTATTTGCCACACAACACCTTTTTAGTCTAAACCAAAAAACAAAAAAGAAAAAAAGATGGCAAAATCAAATGTTTTTCTCCTCTCCATACTTCTCATGGCTTTACTCTCCTCCATATCCCACAGCTTACAACTCTTTGGTCTCGATATCGGCGAAGTCAACATTCGTGGTGACTTGAGGTGTAGCCTTAACGGAGATCCAAATGCACCACCTGTCTCCAATGCCACAGTCATCTTAGTATGTGACGGTACAAACACAACCCTAGCTGAAGCAGTGACGGATCCGAACGGTGCGTTTACCTTTGTGCTAAACACCTTAGAGACGACTTTGTTTCGCCCTAGTGATTGTGGTGTCGTAGCTAATCTTCCGGCTGGCTCGTGTTTAATCGCTCCACCTGACGGCACACTCACAGCCTCACTTAATCTGTTCAGCGTCATCTTCACGAGTGTCTTAATTATCGCTAACTATGTCACCGGTCCCTTTTTGGACATGACTGTCTGATGCGATCGTTGCTTCCTATATATATATATATATATATATATATATCTATATGGAGTCGAGAGGATTTCATGCATAGGCGTCCTCTGTTATAAGTGATGCATAATGCTCCACATTAGTATATAGCCAGCGTATAAGCAAGCACCTCCCTCTTTGTCAAGTTTTTCTGTGTGTAATTTATCTACCATATAATCATTAATAATATAAGTTGGATATGTGTGTTATTATTAATCATTCTCTTATTAGTTATTATACTGTCTCTTATTGTTATACCAAACAATATATATCTCTGATTAAATATTTCTTAGTTATTATATAAACTAAAGTAACTCAAGCTATAAGAAAACATATCATTTCCGAGGGAAGAATCCATAGCAAATCCCTCGCGAATAGCTATTTGCGAGGGAAATCCGACGGAGTCAAATCTGTCGTGCAATTACGATTGTCGCAAATGACAATTCCTCGCAATTATTCTCTCGTAAATCAGTTTACTACAGATTTGCGACCAACTATATAATAAAAGATGTATATAATTATAAATAAATTGTATTTAAATTAAAAAAAAAAATTAAAAAATTTAAAATTTAAAAATAAAATTGGAATTCGCAAATTAAAATTAAATAATAAAAAATTTAAACAAAATATAAATTTTTTTATAATAAATAAAAT
>OVAY01003604.1:0-10361 GCA_900406395.1 Kernera saxatilis
CACATATAACGGATATATTCCGTCAGTTATCCGTCGGGAATTCCCGACGGATACGTTCTGTCGGGACGCCGTCGGAAATTTTCGACGGATTTCTGACAATTATCGACGGATCTTATTTGTCGGAATTCGGTCGGAATTCCGACAGTAATTTCCGACGGATTGTATGCCATCGGTAACTCCGTCGAAATTATCTATGTTTTCTTGTAGTGATTGGCTCCCCCCAAGGAAGAATCATTGACATAACCGGTGCTGCGGGTCCTCGTTCTCTTGGTATACCTTTGACGGCTGTTGTCGCTGACGCTGCGAACTCCGCGGGCTGGAAGCAATGCCGCTCAAGGACTCGCCATTTCAACACTTTATTGGAGCAGATATTATCTTCACCTCCACCGGATGCAAGAAAGGAACGCGATATTTTCCTATGGCATCACAAGCAAGATTCTTTCAAACTATCCTTCTCGTCTTCACACACATGGGATTAGATTCGGGAGCACACGCATCCGATGCTCTGGTCTCATGTCATCTGGTTCCTCCAAGGCATCCCGCACTGCAGTTTCATCTCTTGGCTTGTGGTACGGGATCGTCTCGCAAAGGGAAGTTGGAAGCAGAGTTGGGGCCATTGATGCGACTCAGGTTTTCCCTAAAACCACTGTTGCAAGTGCACAACAGTGAAGTTGTAGAAAGGATTATCGAACCCAAGGGACTGTGAAACGTTGCACTAGGAGAATATGAGATTAATAAAGAGTTAAGCCAATAATAAAAGAGGTTGAGACGAATCTAAGCAAGTAAAGTAAAAGCAGAAAACATTTTTAGAAATCATGTAAAGAAAACGCTAGGCATTCAGGTTCATCGCATAGAATCATACACTATAACTTTAAAGTTTTTCCACTTTCGTGGCTCCAGCCTCTATATCTCACTACCTAGAGGCTAAACTCTCGCATCTCGCTAGATAGATTGATACGCTTTAACATGAACAGGATTCGATATATTTACTAAAGTCTATAACTCAGCTCTCGTTAGTTATAACCCCTAGCTCATCTAAAATAGATCAGGCCATTTACTAGACTTTTGGAATGTAAACGAGCCTAAGAACAACAGCTAGGTGATCAAGTTAGCTAACAGCAATAGAAACAAGACTAGACGAAGAACAATTGTGATAAACCTGTGTATTTGACCTTAGATCTAATAATCTGTGAACTCTCTTTGAATTCTCCTAAGGCTAACTAATAAACTACTCTAACCTAGACATAAACGAAATCAAAAGCATAAGGAAAACGAAGTGCATTCAATAAGAAAAGAGATGACAAAGTAAAGAGATAAGAATTCTTCTCTAGAACAAGCTCAGAGGTGAGTTCTTCTCTCTTGGGATCTTAGATCTCTCAATAAAAACGTGAATATTATGTGGACCGGACGTGTTTTAAAGCTTCTTCGTCCGGTCTCTATGTCCGTCTTCCAGCCAAAAAGTGTAAAATTGTGCCATGCTTAGTTTTGATGAAGGACCGGTCGCATTTTAAGCATTCTGCGACCGGTCCTCGCATCCGGTCTTCCACGGGTCCAAGGCAAAGAATGAAGAGGAGTGGACCGGTCGCATAGATTGTGAGTTGCGACCAGTCCTCCTGATCAGTCCTCCAGGGGAGGATTCCAAATCGTGGCCCAAGTATTGGGCAAGCTTGAGAACCAGTTCTGGTGCTCAATTCTGTACCCGGTCCAAGCGATCGGTCTTCTGGACCTCTCGATACAAAAACTTGAATAACTTCTAAACCATAGCTCCGAATGGGTTGAGGTCAAGTGCATTGGAAAGCTAACTCATAGGGACAGATCTTCACCAAATTTCGTTAAGTTTGGACTTCGGGAAAGCTTAAAACAGATGGCATATTCATGACGCTTATGCATTACACTTCATCCGAGTTTTGCCCATTTTTGCATCTTTTTGTCTAGTTGTCCTGTAAAGACTTGAAACACTATATATAGACTATAAAACTATTTCTTGAGGTTAAAATTCACTAAAACACCAAAATAAAGTATTAAAAACATAACTAAAAGGAGTATATCAACTCCCCCAGACTTAGACTTTGCTTGCCCTCAAGCAAACAAGAATCTTAAAATGGTGAAGAGGTTTGAAAATCATGGGAACTCGCAAATATTCAGCAACCATGCCTTAGATTTATGACCTGCAGACCACATTAAACAAGTACCCAGTTAGACTTTGCTCACTATACTCCCACCACGACTTTCACAAACGGATCCGTCTATACTTCAAACCTGTAAAAACCTTGCCTTTTCGTTAGTTGACTCTCTATATTCATTAAGTGTTTCGTGGAGTCTCACCAAAGGATGTCATTAAGGGTAGACGGCGCTAGGAATCAGAAAGGTCTTTTAAGTGTTTAGTGGGGTTAAGAGTGTTTAGGGTTACCAGACGCTCCAGAGGATGCAAGACATTATGCAAAACAGCAAGAGAGAATGGACATGTTGATAGCCACAGTTTCCAACCATTTCTGCACCTAAGACAATGAAACAAGAGTGCATGAGGTCTGAAAAGAGGTAAAGGCTTCAAGGTGGGGTACCAACTAAAGGTGAGCTGGCCATCTAGGACAATAAAGAATGGTAAAAAAGATAAGATGTCCTGAATATCTGGTTCGTTTCCCAAATCTAACACCTTTGATGAGAGAATTAATCAATATTAAAGTCCATATAAAAATAGAGCCAACTTATGATCTAGCAAGAATCTCTACAAGGTGAAGTTTTCAGGGGTAAGTTGAATCATGGGGTTTCTATATATCGTTTGGTCCAACCAAATCCTGCATATAGTCACTAGGAAAATAAGTTAAAACATATAATGTTTATAATCATCATAAGATAAGGTCCTTATTCCCTACTGTTTTGACTTAATAAAACGTTTTGACTCGATAAAAGCAAAATTTTAAGATAAAAACCAAAGAAAAACTGTTACTAACGATAGTCTCCCCCAGACTTACTTCGCACCGTCCCGGTGTGAAAATAGGAACCCAAGGAAGTGTATTAGGCTTAAAAATAGTACGAAAGTAAAGGTACTTGATGTAAAAGATAATAGGAAAGAAAACACATGTTGAAGATTTGCTTAAAAACAAAAATTTAAGAGCGTTATCGTATAAGGCGTGATGAATTGGCCATGTGAGGGATGTCTCGTGTGTAGCAAAGGAAACTCCAACATATGTATTAGTAAGTAGATGATAATAGCTTGCTAAGACAGCAAAAATCGTCAGAAACAAAGAAGAATTGCAAAAGATTTCGAAAAACTCGGTTTGTATTCTTGAGAGAAAATTGAATTTAACGATCAAAATATGCATAATCTCAAGAAACTTCCTTCTTATGAATATAAAATCCAAGAAATGTTTGGAAAAATTTGAGCCAATTTTATTTTGGGTCGGTATTGAAGTTCGGATGTCGAAACCGTACCTTTGCGTATAGAAGACCGGGTGCAAGGAGGAAGGGACCATGACCGTTCCTTGTGACCGGTCCATAGAGTTTTTGAGGCGATGGTGAAACCGAAAAGGAGGACTGGTCACGTGGAAAAAGAGTTGTGACCGGTCCTTGGGACCAGTCTTCTACTAGCCCGATTTTGTGTTTTCGTTTTCTGTTTTGGCACAGAGGACCGGTCGCATTTTTTGCTGTGTGTGACCAGTCCTCGTGACCGGTCCTTGAAGTATGGAAGACTCCATCACGTTTTTAAACTCATAAGTGGAGGACCGGTCACGAAATGGAGAGATTGCGACCGGTCCACGCGACCGGTCCACACGACCGGTCTTCTCCATTCGGACCAAGAGAAGTTATTAACTTCGACTTTTGAGCTTTTATACGATTTTTCCTAATTTTTTCCATCAATACCTGTTAAAACAACATAAAAACTAATTAAAAAAAGACTCAAAGCAAAAATTTAAAGTGAAATACCTATGGGGTGCCTCCCATAAAACGCTTTGTTTAACGTCGTTAGCTCGACTTTGAAGATTTGAAGAGTTTGATCAAGCTTGAGGTGGATCAACTAAGGGGATCGAATCTCCCTTAGCCTCTTCATAGTCAGCAAGGTATGGTTTGAGATGTTGGCCATTGATAGTGAATTGACCTCCGTGCTTATCCCAAAGAACAACTGCACCATAAGGCTTAACCTCTTTAACTCTGAAAGGGCCTGACCATCTTGACTTGAGCTTTCCCGTAAAGAGCTTATGGCGTGACTTGAAGAGTAAAACGTGGTCATTGGGGTTGAATGACTTAGGTATGATCTTCTTATCATGATATGCCTTGGTTCTCTCCTTGTAGATTTTGGAGTTCTCATAGGCCAAGTGGCGAATCTCGTCTTACTCATTGAGTTGAATCAAACGTCTCTCTGTAGCTGTCTTGATGTCAAAATTCAACTGTATAACGGCCCAAGCAGCCTTGTATTCAAGCTCTACAGGGAGATGACATGCTTTGCCATAGACAAGGTGAAAAGGCGTGGTCCCAAGAGGTGTCTTGAAGACAATGTATGCCCAAAGAGCATCATCGAGCTTAGTGGACCAATCCTTTCTTTGTTTTTCCAACGGTTTTCTACAAAATCTCCTTGATTTCCCTGTTTGAGATTTTGACTTGGCCACTAGTTTGAGGATGATAAGATGTTGCAACCTTCCTTAGAAGGTTCTCAAAAACCTTGTTGATGAAGTGGGAGCCTCCATCGCTTATGACAATGCGTGGAACTCCGAATCTTGGGAAGATGACGGACTTGAATAACTTGACCACGACCTTTGCATCATTAGTTGGGCTTGCTATTGCTTCTATCCACTTAGACACGTAGTCCACATCAACAAGAATGTAGCGATGGCCGTATGACGAAGGGAATGGTCCCATGAAATCAATGCCCCAAACGTCGAAAACTTCGACTTCAAGAATGAAGTATTGAGGCATCTCGTTTCTCTTGCTGATGTTTCCTTTTCTTTGGCATGCATCACACCTAGATATGAATTTGTGGGCGTCCCTAAACATGGTTGGCCACCAAAGACCAGCCTGCAAAACCTTAGACACAAATTTGAAAGTAGCAAAATGACCAGCATAATTAGAACCATGACAGGCATAAAGTACTCCCTCTATTTCGTCTTCAGAGATGCATCGTCTAAACATGCCATCAGAGCATTGTTTGTACAGGTATGGCTCATACCAGAATTATTTCCTTACCTCTCTTAAGAATTTATTCTTTATGTACCCTGCAAAATAAGGTGGTTCTACATCAGCAGCTAGGAAATTGGCTATGTGTTTGTACCATGGTGAATTGAATGCAGTTTGCTTAGGGTTTGGGAGTGAGTGAGCTTGTGCTGGAGATGAGAGACGTGGGTCATCATCAATGATTATTAAGGAATACACGTGCTCTTCAGGGAAGCTATCATTCAAAGGAATTTCATCTTCTACACGCATCCTAGAGAGATGATCAGCGACCCCGGTTTTTGAACCTTTCTTGTCTTTGATCTCCAGATCAAATTCTTGGAGTAGAAGGATCCATCTTAGGAGATGTGGCTTGGCATCTTTCTTTGCCAAAAGGTACTTAAGAGCAGCATGATCCGTGTGGACTATCACCTTAGATCCAACCTGATAAGATCAAAATTTCTCTATGGTGGCATAGTTGCATTGGGAATCAACAAGTGTTCTACTAGCATAGTAGATGACGTTAAGCTTCTTGTCTTTCTTTTTCCAAGCACTGCACCTACAGCAAAGTCACTAGCGTCACACATAATCTCAAAAGGTAAGGTCCAGTCAGGTGCCTGAACAATTGGGGCTGAAGTGAGTGCGTCTTTGATCTTTTTGAATGCGGCAAGGAACTCGTCATTGAACTCAAAGGCCACGTCCTTGCCAAGGAGTTGTATGAGAGGCCTTGAGATCTTAGAGAAGTCTTGAATGAATTTCCTGTAGAAGCCAGCATGTCCAAGGAAACTGCGTAATATCTTGACGTTTGTTGGGGGTTGTAAGTGCATCATGACTTCGATTTTTGCTTTGTCCACTTCCATATCTTTCTCTGATATCATATGACCAAGGAATATCCTATATCTAACCATGAAGTGGCACTTCTCCCAGTTGAGAACGAGATGCTTCTCCTCACAGCGTTCAAGAACCCTGCAGAGATTTTAAAGACAAGAAAAGAATGAGAAACCATAAACAGAGAAATCATCCATGAATACCTCCATGATGTTTTCAATAAGGTCGGTGAAGATTTACATCATGCATCTTTGAAACGTGGCTGGAGCATTGCACAAGTCAAATGGCATCCTTCGATATGCATAGGTGCCATAAGGACATGTGAAAGTGGTCTTCTCTTGATCATCTGGGTGAATAGGTATATGAAAGAAACTGTAATAGCCATCTAGAAAACAATAGTAAGGATGATTAGCTAATCTTTCAAGCATTTGATCAATAAAAGGTAAAGGGAAGTGATATTTTCGTGTTGAAGAATTGAGCTTCATGTAATCAATGCACACACGGTGTCATGTGATCGTTCTTGTTGGAATAAGCTTGTTTCTCTCATTGTTAACGACTGTTACTCCTCCTTTCTTTGGTACTACATGTATTAGGCTTACCCACTTGCTATTAGAGATTGGAAAGATAAATCCAGCTTCTAAGAGCTTCATTATTTCCTTGTTGAACACGTCTTTAAGGTTAGGGTTTAGCCTTCTTTGATGTTCAATTGAAGATTTTGACTCATCATCAAGGTGAATCATGTGCATACAGAGATCTGGAGAAATTCCTGGGATATCATCAAGTGAATAGCCTAATGCATGCGATACTTTCTCAACTCACAAGGAAGTAAGGCTGATTCAACAGTATTCAAAGTAGAATTAATGATAACAGGATAAGTTTGATTAGGTCCAAGATACACCTTAGCCCAACAGGAAGTGGTTTGAGTTCTACCTTAGGAGCTTTCAGCTCGCTTCAAGGATCTGCAACAGCTTTGGGAGTGTCTATAGGGGCAGTAGGCACATCCATAGTAGTGTTAGTGTCTTCCAAGTCAAGAGCAGCAATCTCTTGATCAAAACTCTTAGCAGAATCAAGCAGATCAGCATATGATGAAGTAGTTGCACATAGATAACCAAATTCGTCTGCAGCCTTTGTCAAAGCAATTTCCAAGGGATCATCGAATAAGAGCTCTTCATAGACCTCACCAGTGACCTCACTAAGTGTATCAACAAAGAAAACGTGGCCATCTATGGTAGGTGGAGATCTACCTTAATATTGCATTTCTGGTAGGTGGAGATCTACCTTCAAAGCCTTCAAAGCCTTCTTAACATCAAACTTCATAACAAGGTCTCCCAGGTGGAGATCTATCTTGCGTTTCTGAACATCAAAGGACGACCAAGGATAAAGGGATCCCTAGGTTCCTCTTCAAGTTCTAAGACTACAAATTCAGCTCGAATAGAGCAATTCCCAATGATGACAGGAAGATCGACAATAACGCATAAAGGAAGCCTTACGGATCTATCAGCTAGAACCAAGGAGATTCGTGTGGGCTTAAACTACTGAATAGGCCATAAAATTGACACTAAATCCAAAGTCACAGAGAGATCTTCCGAAAATATGACCTTCAATCTCACAAGAGAGTACAAAGCTTCCTAGATCACCTAGTTTCTTAGGTACATGATTTTGAAGGATGGAGCTGCACTCATGTGTGATCATAGTCACACCTTATTCAAGGCTGATATTGTGTGTCAAGATGCTCTTCATGTTCTTCTTCAAAGATGGAACCATCATACATGCATCAACGAAAGGCAATCTCACAGTTAATTGTCCGACGTGCTCTTTAAGTTTAGCAAGTTCCTTCTCTTTCTTTGGTTTCTTAAGGGCATCAGGGAATGGTATCTTGGGCTTGTAGACACGTGGTACCACAGGTGGTGGTACGACCTCATCCACTTGTATAGGGGCAGCCACGTTTTTGGCTTCATCGTTCTCCTTGGAGGCGTTGTCAGCTTTCTCTGCGTCTTCTTTCCCCTTTTGATTAGGTTCCAATTCTTTACCACTTCTGAGTGTGATAGCATTCACATACTTATTACTAGGGTTTTGTTCGACCCTACCAGGAAGAGTACCAGCTGGTTTCTTAACTGCTTTAGCGGTTTGAGCCAATTGTACATTCATCTTCTTTACGTGTGTAGAGAGTGACTCGAACTTGTTGTTCATGTCGTTGTACATTATCCACCTTAATATTGATGTCACTTGCTATCTTTTGTTGATTTTGAAGTAGTCGTTACATCATCAGCTCGAGTTTGTTGTCTTGAGAAGCAGGACTTGAACTCGTTGGAGCTTGTGTAGGAGGAGCTTGGAAGTTCTTGAACTGAGGCTTCTGTTGGAAATTGTTGCTTCCATTGTTGAACCCTGTGACTTGTCCTTTGTTCTGAAATCCTTGTCCTTGAGGGTAAGAATTCGTTCTGAAGGTTTGTTGTTGAGGAGAAGAGACTTGATCATGAGGATTATCAACGTTTGTGCTTATGTAGGACAGGTTTAGATGGTTCATGTAGTTCTGATTGAAGCCACGGTTCTGAAAATTTCATTGGGCATTGAGATAGTTCACGTCCTCTTGCTGTTCTCCAGAGTCTTAGCCTCTAAGTCATGAAAAACGTCACCCATTGGTGATAATTTATCCGAGGTTACATAGAACAAATCTAGTTTCCTCAGAATAAATCACACCAGTGTCCTACCTCTTAGCTTTGATTCAGGCTTTTCAACCCTTCCCTCAGCTTCGAGTTGCGTTGGTCCGGACTGAACCAATATCAGTAGAAACTTATACATTTTCTTAAAACACACTTTTCATACATAATATAGATAAGGTTCACACCCAAAATAGTCTTCGCAACACATAGTACCGGATCAATCCATAGTTTTGAAAACTTATTATACAATACGGTAAATATCTTATAAAAGCAGCGAAAACTAGACCGGCAGCTTAGCGTCCAAAGCTTCCCTTCTAAAGTCACCCACTACTGGTTACCTGCAAAAGAAGTAGAGTCATGAGTAATCTAGAATTACTCAGTAAGTCTGGCCACCACTACACATACAATTACACCCAAACCAACCCATCATGCATATAAGAGACAGAAACAACCAAGTATATGCAAGCACAGTACATCATTTGATCAAATGCATATATCACTTAATGATAAAATGCATATCCCATTCTATTCTTAACCTCAACCGAAGAATCCTATGCCATGGCCTTCCCAATGCGAGCTTGGCACTTTCCTTTCTCGTTCGCACACAAGAAATCACTCGGCCATAGTCACAAAGACATATGGTTCACCGATGACCCTTTCGCACTCCGATGGTCAGTTCTTTTAGACTCACCGGCTTCCACATCGTCGTGTGGGAAACACGGCCCTAGGCTGCAATCCCGTCTCTCCGCGTCTTAGCAAACCGAATCGAATACGTGGGTTACAAGCACCTGTTAAGTGGCCGTCTCGGGAAAGTGTCAAACCGCCCCCTTATGTGCATCTACATGAATCGGTTAAGATAACACCAATACACATTCTCATATTCAACAAGTATATTCCACGCATGTGAGTTACACATCACATAATTACTTCTTACCTTACCGTCACTTAGTATCATTAAACCAATACGGGTTTCGTATGGTAAATATACTTTGCAATTCAACAAAGATTAGTACTCAAGTCATATAAACTGTTCAGGTTATATACTAGTACTTCACATTCACATCACATTCATATAATCATGGATTCACTTAAAGAATTTTGTAAATATTCTCATGAACCTCTAGCTACCTATTTTTAACCAATCCGGTTTTATCTTTTAATAAATAACTATTCACTTCCTCTACTTCCACTTCCAAGCACCTCTTCTAACTCATAAATTCCAAAATTAAACACTTAAAATAAATATGGAATTTTCACTATAACCCTCAATTCGAATTACGCTAACACTTAAACACGTTCATGCGCTTATGAACACAAGCGCTCTAGCTACAAACAATCACCGAAAATCACCCATCACTTCACGATCACCTAGTAACAACACTTAGGAATTTATCCTATCTAGTCACTTAGTAAATTCCACAAATTTGGCCTTAGCAATTTTATCTAAGACTCGATCGAATGCTTAAACCGTGAATAGAACTCACCCGGGAAAAATACTAAACATAGTTTACACCATCGCTATTCACCCCATCGCCGGAACTTTTAAACACGCATGTTACTCCCTTAGCATCACTCTTCATATTTAGTCTTAGCGTTTTTCTTTAGCCCTTAACCGATTTATTCCTTAAATTATTACTAAGGCTCACACTACAAGAAAACACAGATAT
The DNA here is from genome assembly GCA_900406395.1 of Kernera saxatilis. Taxonomy (NCBI): domain Eukaryota; kingdom Viridiplantae; phylum Streptophyta; class Magnoliopsida; order Brassicales; family Brassicaceae; genus Kernera; species Kernera saxatilis. The sequence continues at coordinate 10,298 of OVAY01003604.1, forward strand.
TTCAGACGGAGCACCGACGGATAACTGACGGAATATATCCGTTATAGGTGTTCGTCAGAAAGTC
>OVAY01003605.1:0-10353 GCA_900406395.1 Kernera saxatilis
AGAAAGTGGTTCAAGTGGTGACAGATAATGCTCTCAATAATGTGGTTGCAGCAAAAATGATGAAAGAGGAGAGGCAAAATGTTTTTTGGACAGGTTGTGCTGATCATACAATTGATTTGATGCTTGAAGCCATTACTAAGTTGCCTAAGTTCACAAAAATCATTGATCAAGCTAAGGAGCTCACGATTTTCATATATGCTCATCATAAAACCTTAGCAATGATGAAATTTCATACCAAGAAAATGGATATAAAGCGGCCAGGAGTGACAAGATTTGCTACATCAATATTGTGCTAGATGGATGTATCAATAAGATATTCCTTTCAATGTCATTGATAATGACGCTTTTAAGATGTTTTGTGAGGCTCTTGGACAATTTGGACCTGGTTGAATTCCTCCAACTCAATACCAACTAAGGGAACCACTACTAAAGGAGGGAGAAGAAAGAACTAAAGAGCATATAAAGAGTCAAAAGACGGAATGGGAACGATATGGTTGTTCTATCATGACTGATGGATGGACTGATAGGAAAAAGAGGAGCATAATGAATTTGTGTGTCAATTTTAGAGGAGGAACATGTTTTCTGTCCTCGAAAGATGCTTCCACAGTATCTCACACAGGTTTATACATCTTTGAGTATGATGATCGATGCATTACAAATGTTGGTGCTGAGAAAGTGGTTCAAGTGGTGACAGATAATGTTCTCAATAATGTGGTTGCAGCAAAAATGAGGAAAGAGGAGAGGCCAAATATTTTTTGGACATGTTGTGCTGCTCTTACAATTGATTTGATGGTTGAAGCGATTTCTAAGTTGCCTAAGTTCACAAAAATCTTTAATCAAGCTAAGGAGCTCACGATTTTCATATATGCTCATCATAAAACTTTAGCAATGATGAGATTTCATACCAAGAAAAGGGATATAAAGCATCCAGGAGTGACAATATTTGCTACAACTTTCTTGACACTACAAAGCTTGTTGGAGAAAAAGACACAACTAAAGACAATGTTCACATGTGAAGAATGGGATATATGCAAACACTCAAAGAGTAAAAAAAAAAGGAAAAACTAGTTTCTTAACCGTTATGAGCCCTGCATTTTGAAATGGTGTAATATTTGTGTTGAAGGTTTTTGGACCTTTAGTGAAACTTCTTAGGATTGCTGATGGAGAGAAAAAGCCTTCAATGGGTTTTATTTTTGGAGAGCTCTTAGAAGCAATGAATAAAATTAAATTGGCTTCTAATGATTTGGAGAGAAATTACAAACCTATCTTCGATATCATTGATGAAAAAATGAAAGGTAGGTTGGATTCTCCTTTGCACATCTCCTTTGCACATAGGTGCCTATGTATTGAACCTGTTCTACTTCTACAAGGATACAATCATCGAGCTTGATCATATGTTAATGGATGGATTTATGAATTGTGTGGAGACTTTTTAACATGGTGAGTATGAAAAACAAGATAAAGTTATTAATGAAGAGTTTAATGTCTACAAGACGAAGTCTGGAGTTTTTGGGAGAGTAATAGCTTTGAGAGAATGTCAACAAAATGATGAGAAGTTTGATCCATGTATTCTTTTGATCTTAAAATGATAACCTTAATGATTCTTTGATCAACCATGTTAAAAAAAAAAAAAAAATTTACATTTTAGGGAATTGGTGGTAAATTTATGGTTGTCATGTACCTGCTTTGCAAAAGTTAGCAACAAGGATTCTCTCTTTAACATCTAGCTCATCTGGTTGTGAACGTAAATGTAGTGCTTTTGAAGGGGTGTTTTCATGTCTCATATTTCATTTTAGTTTTTGGAATTTTGCAGATTGATACAAAGAAAAGAAATAGACTAGATTGAAAGTGCAGGTGAGGCAAATATAAAGTGCATAAAATAAATGAGACACGAGATTTGTTAACGGGGTTCGGTTTTTCCTACTCCCCGGACCTCGTCCAGATTTCGAATCCACTAGAACAAGAAAGCAAATACAACCAATTCGCAAACGTGTAACTCAAGCCCAACCCTCTTGACTTACCGCTCTGTTCTACCCTGTGAACTCTTCAGGATAAACTAATCCTGAGCTAAACTCTACCCAAGCCTAGACTTAAACCCTGTGGAAACTCCACAACAATGTAACACACAAACGATATCACCAATGGCTCACGAACTCGATCAAGACAATCTCCACCAAAGACTTGCTCCAAAACGATCAACACATAAACCAACACCACGACGCAGAGCTCACAATCACTCTATGATATTTCTCTGTTTTTATTCTTCTCGGCGTGCGTCTTCATAAAACGGCTCCTCCTTTTTATATTGATAGCNACTCCCTCTTTATATTGATAGCCACAACCTCATAACCCTAGAAGCCCTAGGATATCATGTGGATCTTTTCCTAAAATAAAGGAACTTCAACCAATAAGAAAATAATCACATATTTCATTTTCTTCATATCTGACACACTTTCTGTCACAGCATCTATAGTACACAGACTGATACATCAACTTCTCAAACCAGTCAAAAATACACTTACATAGATGTTAATCGACTTAATAGAGTCTATGTCCAATTCAATGCCAAGTTGTTTAACAAGCGAAGAAGGATCAAAGATAAAAATGTTGATGTGATTCTTGATGATGGAGATGAAAGAAATGCAGAAGAATGGTTTGTGGAGCCACTTGAGAGGGATAAAGAGCCTAATGGTGAACCTATTTACCAAGCTCCAAATGATGACCATGGAGAAGATTTTGACTCTGATGGAGAGCATGATATGGCCATCGATATTGAATTCGAATCTGATAGTGAACAAGTGGTGAATGTGGATGTACTTGCAGCAGAAGAAGTTTCGTAGATTTTGATTTACTTTACATTTTTAGACTGTTGATCTTATATTTTTTTTTTATTGAATATTGTTTAGTTTTGATTCTTTTGAACTTTTGACTTTATGATTTTCGATTTGCTTCTATGTTTGAACTTTAATTTAGATTTAGAGTAGACGTTTTCTTTCTTTTTTTTGGATTCATAAGAAAGTTTATTTTGGAAAAAATTATTTTATGAAGAAAATTAAAATTTAAGTGTTTTGATTATGCCAAAGTATGATATATAAATTTAAAATATATTAAATATGTGTAAATAATTTGTTAATGCCTAGGCTCCACATAAGTCCCGATTAATTTGCCTAGGTGCTAGGCCGCTATCGAATGCCTAGTTACCGCCTAGCGATTTTTTGAACATTGATAAAAATACAAGTATCTCTCCCTAACCTAATAGATCAGCTTTTTTAATTATCATAAGCTGACATATCAGTTAAAATAGATAGCCAATCAAATTAAAAAAAATAATACAGCTCAACTATATGAAGTTTACTCATCGGCTTTTCAGGTCTTTCACCTTCGTTCTTCCTAACTTTTTTTTTTCCTCTTTAGTCGCTGACGACAACAATGGTGTCAGGCGAAGAAAACTTCAGCTACTTTTTCCTCTTCTCAACTAGATGGTCCTCTGAATTTGGTATGTTCTTCGATGCTTTCACTTACCTCCATCGTTTCGAATTCGTCTCAGATTCGTTTGGGTTTTAATTTGATGCGCTAGGTTTGTATTTTTTTTTTGCTTGTACATTATCGAATCCCTCAAATTGAACACTACCAACTTCGATTCAGCTCTTTACGACACCCCCACCAAGTATGCCGTCGTCGAGTTCTTGGCTCACTGGTCAGTTTTCCCATTTCCAAACCCAAAGCATTGAATTCAATTGCTTAGAATGAAATCTTTCGTGAGTGACAACTGGGTTCAGGAAGCTAGAGATTCGATTCCGGATTCAAAATTCTTTTATTCCCACGAATTTGCTGGAAATCGAGTAGAAATAGCAAACCGTGGATATAAGCTATGTATCCTTATAAATTTTTTGCGATTTTGTTAAGAATCCTGAAACTTGGCCTCTCACTTATGTTGATGGTATTCTCAGGATATCTCTTCGAATTCGATTTTGAAATTTGAAGTAGGAGACACAGTCACATATACGTTTATTCCATTCCTTATAACTTTTTATTTGTGTATCGAAGTTGTCTCTCTTTTTATTGGATGCAAATGTTAAAGCTTTGATTGCTTTGACATGGTATTTTTTAGCTCAATCCTGATGAATTTTGGCCATTTTCATCACTAAATCGCAAAGATTTTATCTTATGAACTTCCAAGAACAAACTTTAATTTATGGTTGTTGGTAACATGCTATTGATGGCTTCAATTTTTATCAATATTTAATTATTTTAGCATATATTTTCCGGATCAAATGTTTCTATCCGAGACTCAACCAAACTTAGAGCAGGCGATAGAACCAAGACTGCAAAATTGATATACCTATATTGAAATCTTCGTTTTCTTCTTGATGGAGGTTACAAATCTCACAACTATGTGGCCTAACGAATCCCTTCTCTCTTTCAAAAGTGTTTCCAGATTTCAAATCCTCCGTCAAAACCTTGCTTATAATTTCTTAATACTTTTTTTATGCTTAGTGTCACTTTTACAAAAAGTTTCAAGAAGTCCCTTGGAATCACTGAGTAGAAGCTTCGGGTTTCAGACACTTTTCTCTTCAACGCTTCTCTTATGGGTTTCGTCTGCAATAAAAATCCACTATCTAGAATATAAGATCTTTCTGCATATTGCAATAAGTAGCAGAAGAACATCAACAACAAGTCCGGCATTTTTGTTTTTTTTCAAATGTTTGTCTTCCTTTTTTTTTTATAAAATTATATTTGAAAACTGATTTTTGGTTGGATATGTTTAATGATGATGACGACTGCTTCTGGTTTTGTTGACTGTGGGCAAGCAAAGATTTGCTGAGATACATAACTAATACATATATATATATATATATATATATATATATAAACAAAACAAATAAATAAACTTAATGGATATTTGTAATTTGGGTTGGATCATTGAAAGGAACATTGTGAAGAAATATAGTTATTTGACACCTGCGTTTTACCATGCCTTGGGCAGAAGGAAGAACTTTGGTCAAACAACAATTATGTAATAAATATTAATCAATATTGGATTTGCAAAGAGGAGTTTGGGGGGAACGGGAACGAGAGAAAAACGGCAATTTAAAAAAATATTCCGAAAATCGCAATTTTTAAATCTTTTTTTTCTTTTTGTTATTTTCTCTTTTTTTTTTTAACATTTGCTTGTGTGTTAAGACAATCTTTAGTTGTGATAATAGATAAACATGTGATTTGTTAGTGATACCATATCAATTATAATCAGGTAAAATACACATGCTAATTATAGTTCATCCGTTTCTTATATGTTTTGATTATAACACATATTAATAAAACCATGAATTAGTGCATTATATATATTTTTTTGGTTGGCTTATTTTGTATTTGTTTGGCTAGGGTTGTGTCATAAAATATATTTCGTTCTACGGAATAGCATTCCAGAGAGCTATTATTTTATTCAGTATCCCGCTTTATGAAGATAATAACACAATAATAAGCTTCATATATAGATGGATCGTTCAAGCCACCATGTAAACAATGAAAACTCGAGTGATAGTGTGCCTTGCCAAAAATGTGAGACTATTTTCTTATTCATTCACAAAGCGGGATATTGAATGAAACAATCGTTCCAAATTTTAATTATTTCAATGCTAATGGTTTTATTGCCGGTAATTTTAATTGGAAATGTACTATGTAGGTGGGAGATCGGCAAATTATCCTGATGAATAAGCAGCAGCTACTCCTAAACGCCCAAGTTAGTGTATATTGTATTGGAAAATTACAGGAGGAAGGCTAATGATAATTCAACTTGGAGATGATTATACGTCTCTTCAAAAATGTTGGTGTTTTTGTTGGCAAACCATATATTATTTGATGAAACTTAATTGTAGTTGTTATAAAATCGTATAACCATTTCACGTGAAGACATCACTTTCTTATTCAGGTAAACCAGGTCCAGTAATAACAGGGACAACGTCTTTATCGTCTACCATTATAAACGAGTCACCACCATTAAAAAAAGGTAATGTATCGACCATTTTTTATTTAGGTGTATTAACATCTACATAGCTGATTAACGTATATTGCAGCTGGAAGACCTAGGAAAGCTAATCCAATGCTAGTAAAGTCATCAGTTAGTATGGTAACAAAAGATCATAATAGAAGCCCATTCACAGACTTGACAAACTCGCCTGGTTTGATATTTTTTATGCTATTTTTGTTTCCACTGTCATTTACGACAATTTGGAAAATCGTTCAATTATTATCTCGGCTGTATTTTATAATCGAAAGAACATCTGATCGATTCATAAGTCAAATTTTTTCAACAGTAACCGCAAAAAGTCAGCATACTAGAACTCTATTCATGGAAAAACGTAATTGGTATGAGGAAAAAACCGAAGATGGGAAGATTTTTCTTCGTTATACAAGTTAGACAATTAACGCAATATAATATTTGTTTAGAACCTTAGGAAATATTCATTAATAGTTTACATAAAATAATGATATCACATTATGGTTTGCATAATAAGGTTACCAAGTCGAATGAGATCACAAATACAATTGTGCTAATTGCCAAGTTTACATGTGGTATGGAGAAAGAATAGGGAAACCAAGAAGACAATCTACACTGATCTTTACTATGTACTGCAAAAGAGGGAAGATTGTTTTACCAAGGCTCAAAAGCCCCCTATGCAATTAATAGAGTTGTTGTGAAAGAGAGATCCGTTGAGCAAACACTTTAGGGAGTTCATACGAGCGTACAACATGATGTTTTCTTTCACATTTCTTGGAGGACGAGTTGACTATTCAGTTAACAATGGTGGTGGACCATATGTTTATAAAATGAATGGCAAAAATTATCACATGATTGGTGACATTATTCCAGATGGTGGTGAAATTCCGAAATTTCTACAACTTTATATATACGACACTGTAAACGAAATTACAAACCGGATCAATGCTTATAGGTAAGTATTCACTGTGTATTATTTATTTAATATATAATATCGTATAACCCACCTTAACTATTATTGAAAATTCTTAATATTTAAGTGTCGTTTAATCCTTATAAACTAAATTCTACCAGGTCTTCCGGATCGGATGCTGACAGCCTTAGAGAATCAGTTGTTGGAATACTAAAGAAACTGTTGGATGAATGTAATCCTCACGTGAAAGTGTTTAGACAGGCGAGGGATAGATTTGACGTTGAAGGAGCTGAAAAATATAAAATGAGATTGATTGACAGTAGAAGTTCTGATGGACGGCCCCATAACCTACCAACTGCAGATGAAGTTGCTGCTCTTATACCTGGAGACTTTTTTTTGAATATGAAGACCATAGATATTATTCTTGAAACCAGTTCAGGGCGCTTCCAGCGAATAACTGAATTATTTGCCTCTTAAGTATCCGTTATTGTTCCCATATGGAGAAGATGGTTTTCGATTGGACATTCCAATTGGTTTTGATAACAATGCGTTAGTTATTTTCATTCATAATTCTACAGAGGATTGGCGAATCTCCTACTATAACAAGATCGAGGAGACTATTTCAGCAGCTTTTGGTTGATGCATATACAATGATACGGAAGGCAGCTGAGGCAGGTGGTGATAATCTTAGCAAAAAAAGATCGTGAATCATCATTCCATCTAGTTTTACAGGAGGACCGCGATATATGCAACAACACTACCTTGATGCAATGGCCATATGTAGACTTTCAGATTTTCTGATAATTTCTTAACATTTACATGCAACCCAAAGTGGCCGGAGATCACGAGATATCTACAACGATATGGCTTGACAACCGATGATAGACCATACATAACATGCAGGATGTTGAAGATCAAACTCGACGACCTTATGTCTGAGTTGACAAGGAAAAATGGAGGAATTTTTGGAAAACCTTTCGCATGTACATTTTTAGTGTTTGAATATACAAATTTAAATATTTTAATCAAGATTGCTTTACTTAATATGCTTTTCAAATATTTGCAGCAATGTACTTAATAAAATTCCATAAAAGAGGTTTACCACATGCACATATTCTAATTTTCTTTGAGAAAGGAAATAAAATAGCAATTGGTGATGACATAGACCGGTATATATGCGCTGAAATTCCTGACAAGATAACGGATCCATAGTTGTATAGGGTAGTAAGCGATAGTATGATGCATGGACCATGCGGAGCAGGCAACCCACGTCAGGTTTGCATGAGCAATGGAAGATGTTCTAAAAATTTCCCATAGGCTTTCACCACTACTACATGTATTGACGTCAATGGTTTTCCATCGTATAAACGGTCCAACGATGGTAGAACAGTTGAGAAAAACGGTATGAATCTGGATAATAGGTATGTTGTTCCTTACAACAGGGACCTTATGATTCGTTATCGAGCACATATGAATGTTGAGTGGTGCAATCAAACTCGAGCTATTAAGTATATTTTCAAATACATACATAAAACACCTGACTATGTTTACAAAAAATATATTGGATGCCGTGGTTAACAACAAATGTGGTGTATTTTTTTTATACGATTTTAAAGGAACTGGTAAAACATTAATTTGGAGCATTCATTCTGTTGCTATACGTGGATTAGGCAAGATTGTAATCGACACTGCCTTGAGTGGAATCGCTGCTCTTCTACTGGAAGGGGGCAGGACAGCACATTCGAAATTTGGAATTCCAATTAATCATGATGAGTCTACATGTTGCAATATTACACCTGGTTCAGATCTTGCACAGTTAATGGTTGAAGCCAACTTCATAGTATGGACGAAGTTCCTATGATGAGTAGGCGCTGTTTTGAGAATCTTGATAGATCACTTCGCGATATTATTAGATCAACGAGCATAAGCCATTCAGAGGAAAGGTTGTTGTATTCGGTGGTGATTTTCGCTAGATATTACTGGTTATTCCTGGTGGTGGTCGAACGAAAACTGTTTTGGCAACAATAAGTTTGTCATATATGTGGGATGATTGTAAACTTCTGATGCTTACAAAGAACATGAGATTGCTTGCTGGACTTACTGACATGGATGCTGAAGAGCTTCATAAATTCTCCAAATGCATACTTGACATTGGAGATGGTATAATTGGCGAGAAAAACACCGGAGTAGACAAAATTGACATCCCCGAAGATTTATTGATAAATGAATGCGATGATCCTATCGAAACTATTACAAATAAAATTTATGGTTCGAAGGATGATGCTAAAATGTCTAATGTAGAATTCTACAAGAATAGAGCAATCGTTAGTCTTACTAATGATGATGTTGATAAGACCAATGATTATATGCTTTCCAAGATGTCAGGTAACAATACAGGTCTTTTAATATAGACTGTTAAATTTATCGTATTTTATATTTTTAATACTTGAAATTATTGATTTTCACAGGGGAGGACCAGTTATGACAATATTTCAGCAACTGATACAAATTCACATAAGGTGGTTGATTACCCGACGGAGTTTTTTTAACTCTATCAAGGTATCAAAATTGCTCAAGCATGAGTTGAAGTTAAAGGTTGGTGCTCATGTGATGTGTATTTATAACATTGATCCTAAGGGTGGATTATGTAAGAGAAAATTATCTAGAATAACCTAAAAAAAATTAAGAATGGCTAAGATAACCCGTCTTTGTTTAAATTCCTGACATAACCTATTTATGATTTCATCTTTTCAATAATACCCATATTGTCCTTCTTATAAATTTGATTTAAAATTATTTTAACTTTATTATAATTACATTAGTTTCAAAATTTAATTATTTTTCTTTTATCCTAATTTAACATTTAAGAAAAAAAGAAAAACCATATACACCTATACCACTTCGACAACGACAGAAAAAAAAAAAAAAACTACTCCGCCGCTTCAGAATCGTCCGGCGATTCTTCATCACTTGCCGACGAGTTTATCGCCTCTTCAGCAGAAGACCTTCTTCCTTCACTTATCCTTCATTCTCTTTCTTCGTCGAATCTGTGATTTTTTATCTGGTACAGATTCGTTCCAAGTCTCTTCCTTTTGAAGGAGAACTCTTTTAAGTTGTTGTTGTGAATTCCAAAACCGTACTAGCTAGGATGAATGAGAACCATTGCTAAATTGGTAGCTACTATTTCCATTTCCTTTTCCGTAAGGTAATTTGGGATTTTAGATTCCATGGGATAGATTAGTAGCATACTGTGATTTGTTTGGTAATATATGTTTCCTGAAAGAAAATGAGTTTTCTCCTTGGCATGTAATCCTTTTATTAAATGATTTTTACTGCATTTCGTGATTGAATCTAACTCAACCTATTATTTTCCAGGTGGGCTGGAGTTGTTGAGATAAGAGGAGATTACTCGTTCAGCCACCATAAACATTCTTTGCTGGAT
>OVAY01003606.1:0-10353 GCA_900406395.1 Kernera saxatilis
TCTTCAGGCATTCTTTCACCACCTCCTTCCTCACGAAGCAATAACAACACAGCTCGTGCAAATCATGTCTCTGTGTTACACACTGATAGTTCTGTCTTGCACAATGGAAATTCTTCAGCCAATGCCGCAATCACTTCAGCTGATCGGATTGGTTTTAGCGGCTTGAGGGAAGAGAACCTCAGCCCGCTTAGCTCTTAAAGAGTAAGAAAGCAAGGGCTGTGATGAATCCAAAAGTCCTCTTCAAAAGGTTTTGAAAATGAATGATTCATGACTGATTATGATCCTAAGAGGATAAACATTTTAAGTCATGATGACCTAATGTTTTTTTTTTAAGAAGTGAACCATGAGTTGCTATGCTCTTTGGAGTATTAAGCATCAACAATCATGATAAATCACTAGTCTCACCAATGGACCGCCTTTATGGCGTAAGTCCTTGGCTCTTTGTTTGCTTTAATCACTAATCTTTGTTGATAGGTACAAACAGTAAGGCATGTGATAGGAAAGTATTATTTGAGGGGGAGTTTCAAGCCCAAAACGAGAACTCTGAGCAAGCAACTCCTTCAAAAACAGCATCAACACCACAACACTAAGGCTATCTCTATCTTTTACTCATTTCAATGCTTAATTTCTGTGATTAGAAATATAGATACTGAAAATTGCACATATATACTAAGTCTAGTTATCTAAGACAAGTCACTGTAATGTGCAAACTCAACTATCATCTAAAACTGTCTTATCCCTCACTGGTTCTTTAAAAAATTTTGACCTTCTTGATGGTGTAACAGTTCGATCATCTTGAAGAAATCAGAGAAGTAAATCAGTGAATATTCTCACGAGCGGTTTTAGATGAAGAGGTGCTCAACAAAGAAATCGAGTAAAAGGAGAGAAGACCAAGAAGATACTCAACGTGTTGATGAGAAAACATTCATGCCAAACTTGTTAAAGTACCAGCTGTGGGAAGATGTGATGAATGAAGCAGCATGAAGCCACCATAGAACAACAATGATCCCTCTTGATCATGAGGGAGGCAAAGAAAATCAAATTGTGACCATTGTGACCATAATGGCAAGTCCATGATCAAGATGGACCAAAAGTCTCAACAAATGAAGTGTTGAAACCGAAGTAGCTGACCATAATGGCGAAACCAACACAGCTCAAAGAAAAACCCGAAGGATGATCTATGTATGGTGATCATACCTAAGCGAGGTGAACCTAAGCGAGGTAAATCGAGGGAAGACCCGACGGAAGATCGAGAATGATGAACCAAAGCGTGGTGAACCCGAGAAGAAGGCTTAAGTGGTAGACCAATGGCAGACCAAAGTGGTGAAACACAAAAGAAGAAGAACCAAAAGCTCAGTCTAGACAAGAACAAGTCGCAAAACTAAACACAAACCGAAGGATACATGTGTATGTCTTGGAGCAAATCAGAAGAAATCTGGGGAATTAAAGCATGAGACCACTTAGAAAATTCTTAGCTCAAATACAGCACGCCTCAAAGTGGAATCAACTAGAAAGATGCTCACATGAAGGAGATATGATTTTTACAAATCAGGTGATAATCGGGTGATCTCCAACCTACCCGAGTCAGACCTACGAGTAGTAAAAGAAGGATTTCAACCGAACCAGAAGGATTCAAGCTGCAAGACAACCTGTTCTAGAATCCTGACTCTTCAGAGGCACACGTCGAAGTGGATTCGAATCAAACGAGGTTCAGACGTGGAAGTTATGAATTTTACAAGTCGGCACATCTGTCTCAGACCCGATTCAGACCTACGTGCATTCAAAGGAGAATTCCAACGGGACCACGGGGATTCAAGCTTCAAGACGACCTGTTCTGGAAACCTAAGCCATCATGGGAACATGTCGAAGTGGATTCAACGTTAAAAAAGTTCAGACATGGAAGTTGTGGAGGTTACAAGTTGACATATCACAACCGCAAAACAGACTGAGCTTCTATTCTCTCATACTCTTGGTTACTAAAATTCTCTAGTTACATGATTCTCTATACTCTCCACCACTCACTATCTTTTGTTTAGAATCTGCCTATACTCAACAGGTTCAAGGGCTTAAGATGGTGATGGGTGTTTGGTCTCGGTTGTCTCATGAAGACAATACGAGTTTGTTTTTGTTTGAAACAGCCATGTGGACTGGAGATCAGTTGGTGGCTGGATTCAACAATGTTAGCTTCAAATGAAGCATGTTTAAAGTCGCAGCACATGCTGGAGATTAGAACCAATTGCCACCAAGAACAGCCGCCACAAGAAGTGGAGAGGAAAGACTGGTGGAAGGTGATGAATCAGCTCACAAGCATGGAGGCTAGTGTCAAATATTTCGTGTTAAAAGGAATGAGTGTGCACTTGATAATGAAGATCAACAAATGCACATCTCTAAGTTCAGATCATGGCCCAAACCATGATTCTTTTGGCGGTTCCAAGATGGAGTAAATTGCACCCATTCATAGAACACTCTCTTCAATAAAAAGGCTGTCTTCTAAACTCTACTCCCATTTCATTTTATTTATTAACTCATTTCCTTAAGTCAAATAGCTATTTAGTTCTCTTATATGAATTCCTAAGTATGGCCTTTAAGTCCTTGATATTCCTCATTGGGTTATGCTTTCTTTGATATTCCTCATGGCGTATACTTAATCTTTTCTTCTTTATATTTTGTTTAAGGGTAAAGGAGACCATGAGAGCCTCAAAGAGACCCATGAGAGCCTCAAAGTCTGGCATGAGAGCCTCAAAGAAGTACAAGATGGCAAGGAAAAGATTCATAAGAAGAGAAATCAAGTCATGAAGGACTAAGGGATGAAAAGACTTGGAGATGAGCCGGTTTTCACAACAAATTCAAACTATTGGGTGATATGGTTAGTTTGGAGCAGCAAGAAAGGCTATCCAAAGCCATGATGTATGAGAGTATGATGCTACATCTCAAGATGAAGAAGAAACTGTCTAAGAAGAAGCAACCTGGTGGTGTTAAAGATATTCAAGAGCTTACAAAGAGCTCGTTGAGGCCTTTTGACCCCAAAAAAAACCAAAAGAACTGTAGGCCCATCATAATTTCGGTTTTGTCCAATTCTGGTTGAGTGAGAGAGAGTTTTGAACACGGTAAAGAAAACCAGTCTACAAACCGAACGGTTATATATTCGACTTACCAAATCGCTTGGGTAGTTATCAGGTATGTTTGGTTCGTTGTCTATAAAATTATGTTTGTTTTGTATTCGTTGATTCAGCGATGGTCATATTTAGTGGTGAAATCATGTTCGTTTTATCGTGCTGATTTGGGGACAGATTGTTAATCCGATATATAAAAAATTAACCTCCAATCCAAAGTCAAAACCAAAGCTAAAAGCTAACATCAACTATTAGCTAACATCAACTATTATCTCCCAGAATAGTTGATGTTAGCTTTTAGTTTTGGATCGAATACCCGGTACTAAATTAAAAAAAAAAAAAACGACAGAGCGACTGTTTGTTTGTTAATCAACAAGTTCTTGTGAATTGTGATGACATTGCATAATTGTAAGGAACGGATCATATGGTAATAATAATATAAAAAAAGAGATGTTGATAATTCTCGAATTCAAAAGGATTTTTTAGGCGTGAATACAAGTCAGAAAAAAACAAACACACATAGTAGCATAACATTTCCAACAACGTAACTTCCTCACAAAAATAAATCAAGACAAAGCAAAGAACAAACAACCTTCTCATCAGACAACACGAAATATACAGAGCTCGAGCAGCGGCTGCCACATTTACGGTAAACCGGTCGAGTGTTACTAGTGTTGGAAACAACTTTCACACTTGAAGAATCTGAATGGAACGTGTAGCCTGATTTCAGATAAGCAGAGGGTCCAAATCCGCAACTATTTGGGACTCCTCAGACGCCAAGGTTTGTGTCCTGTTAGTATTGATGATGAAGAAATAAGAAGAAGCTGAACTATCTTTTTCTCGTCTTAAGGTTTCGATGCATACCTTGTGGGTGGATGTGTAAGGGATTTGATACTCCATAGAGTGCCAAAAGACTATGATGTCATCACTACAGCTAATCTTAAGCAGGTTTTAATTGCTTGTTCTACTGATTATACTAATGCATTCCTTATGGTTTTGTCTATTACTTCACTCAGGTTTTAATGGAACGGTGTAGCCTGATTTCAGATAAGCAGAGGGTCCAAATACGCAAATATTTGAGACTCCTTAGACGCCAAGGTTTGTGTTCTGTATGTTTCAGGTTTACTGTTAGCTTTGATGTAGAAGAAGAAGACGAAGCTGAAGTATTTGTTTTCTTGTCTTAAGGTTTCGATGCATACCTTGTGGGTGGATGTGTAAGGGATTTGATACTCCATAGAGTGCCAAAAGACTATGATGTCATCACTACAGCTAATCTTAAGCAGGTTTTAATTGCTTGTTCTACTGATTATACTAATGCATTCCTTATGGTTTTGTCTATTACTTCACTCAGGTTTTAATGGAACGGTGTAGCCTGATTTCAGATAAGCAGAGGGTCCAAATACGCAAATATTTGAGACTCCTTAGACGCCAAGGTTTGTGTTCTGTATGTTTCAGGTTTACTGTTAGCTTTGATGTAGAAGAAGAAGACGAAGCTGAAGTATTTGTTTTCTTGTCTTAAGGTTTCGATGCATACCTTGTGGGTGGATGTGTAAGGGATTTGATACTCCATAGAGTGCCAAAAGACTATGATGTCATCACTACAGCTAATCTTAAGCAGGTTTTACTGGCTTTTTCTACTGATTATATTAATGCATTCCTTATGTTTGATTATTGTTTCACTCGTCTCGTGTTTTTTTTTTATAGATCCGGCGACTGTTTCATCGTGCTCAGGTTATTGGGAAACGGTTTCCTATTTGTCATGTGTGGATGGGAGGTTCGATAATTGAGGTCAGTTTCCTGGCCATTACATATACTTTTGGCAATTTTTTTTTGTGTGTGTATACCTTGACACTCCTCTTATAGGTGTCTAGTTTTGATACCGTGGCACAAAGTGATAGTGAGCATGAAGATGATTTGGGGAAGTCCAAAGAGAAAGATGGTGTTCCACAGAATACTGAGGCAAACAAGAATAGCAGCCTCTTCAAAATGTATTCTGGTTGGGATGTAAAAGACTGCAATCTCTGGAGGAATAGCTTGCAACGGGATTTCACAATTAACAGGTGTAGTTTCTGAAAACATATGCCTTTGTAGCAAAGTGAACTGTTTTTTGTTTGGCTGCATCATCGAAACCCTACTTACTTGTGGTATTAAATCTACGTGCAGTTTGTTCTATAATCCCTTTGAACTTAAAATTTATGACTACACCAATGGAATGGAAGACTTGAAGGATCTGAAGGTGACTAACTTTGCTTACTCTTTTTGAATTTACTTGTGTATGGTATTAACCATGTTTTACTAATGCTAATGCAGCTACGTACACTTGTCTCTGCACATTTGTCATTCAAGGAAGATTGTGGTATGCCAAATTTATTCTCTTCACTGCCTTCTATCTGGACAAGTTATTTTGTTTAGTTTTGTGTCTAACCATTATCAGGGGGTTAAGAATTGCTGCACGATTGGGTCTATCGCTTTCAAAGGATATTGAGACTGCAATACCTGAATTTATATCTTCCGTTGCAAGTTTGTGCCAGGTATTTTGACTGCTTGAATTTGAATATATTATACTTAGAATAATAGGTTCGTGGTCTTAGCTTTTACAATCATGCTCTATCTTTGTTCAGTTTAGATTAATCTTGGAGATGAATTATATGCTTGCGTATGGAGCTGCTGCGCCTTCCATCCTTCTTCTCATGAAGTTCAAACCACTTCACGTTGTGCTTTCCTTTCAGGTATGCTCTTTGCTTATTCGTCAATCTCTTTTAACTTTTTTTTTTGTTGACTTTTTAACTTAGATGAATTTGGATTTCAGGCAGCTTACCTGGATCAAGCTAGTAAAACATCTGTACCAAGTTCCCTAATGCTAGTGGTAAGTCATTTCTTTAAGCGTTTTCTAATGATCCCTTTTTGACATTTTCTGAGTCGGGTGTATTGTTGTTTCAGAGATTATTCTCCAATATGGATAAATTGGTTTCCTGCGATCAACCTGCCGACTCCAGGCTATGGTGCGTTAGTTTTTGTATTTCTAGAGGAATATGAATCGTCTCTGTAATAAGCTCTGATTTGTTTTGAACAGGATTGCAGTCTTGGCTTTTCACATTGCACTAGTGCGTAACCCTCAGGAGGCTATTGTACTCTGCGCTTTTGCCTCCCTGCTCTACCATAGAAACTGGAGCAAAGCTGTCTAATTTGCTAGAGAACATGAAAATCCAGTACCCGGATACGCCCCTGAGGTATCTAAATCTTCGGGAAAGAGATCCGATGAAGATCTTGCAGAAGCAGTTTCTTGGCAAAATCATTCTGGACACCATCACCGAACAGCTAAACTCAGTCGAGAAGAAACAGAGCACCAGAAATCAAATTGTTCCAGCGGTTTGCATGGAGAAGAAGGCTAGGTTGGTCATTTCTAAACCATCAAAGGAGGGTAACAACGGTCAAGCTCTAGTCCATGGCTTAAAGGCATCATCTGTTTCTAATAAGGCTCAGAAAATGATTTTGAAGAGGATGAGAGAAGACAGTGAGCACAAGGATGACCAAGAGACTGAGGTTTCTCCAAACTCAACCTTCTCTGGTCAAGCAAAGAATCAAGATCAGTCTGTAGTCCAAAAACCTAAGCGACGTTGCAAAGAAGCACTAGTCCCAGAGGCGCCAAAGCAAAAGGCTTCAAAGAGTTCAAAATCAGATGAGCAAGAGACTGTGGAAAATCTCTCTGCTTCAGCAAAGAATCAAAAGAGTTACAAGCGTGGCACAAAAGCTCCAGTCTCTGATCCGCCTAAGCAAAAGGCTTCAAAGAACCGTTTGAAGGAGACAGTGAAAGTGAAATGCAACGACATGTCTATGAAAGAGATTCAAGAAGCAAAACACAGCTTCGTCTCTGACAAATCTATGAGCGATCTTCAACCAAAAAAAAATAATCTATGAGCGATCTTCAAAAAGTTCTTGTGAAACCAAGTCAGCAAGCGTCTAACAAAGAGGAGAGCGACTCGCTATCATCAGAGAAGACAAAGAGACCAAGAAAACTCTCAAGTCTGTTCAGGTGAAGCGGTTCCCCTACGAGTTATCTTGGGGATTAAATCCAAGACGAAGCGGAGACATTCTGGACCTGTCGGAAGGTCTTCATTCAGTCTGAGTCTCAGTCCACAATTATTACTTGTACGGTAACATGTAGTAGATTGAACCAATTTGTTCATCTGGTTTTGATTTAAGCCACCAATAGAGAGAAATTTTTGTCCTGAGTAATATATGATATTGCATAATTGTGAGGAATTGAATCATATGGTAATATAAAGGAAGCGATGTTGATAATTATCGAATCCAAAAGGATGTTTTATTCTTTAGAAGTAGTGTGAATACAAGTCTAACAGAAAAAAAAAAAAAAAATACACTTAGTACAACTTAAAGAACGAAGGAAAACACGAAGAACAAACAATACCGTTCCAGTAATGTAACTCGAAGTATACAAAGCTCGAGCAGCGGCTGCTACATCGATTGCAAATCGGTCGAGTGTTACTAGTGTTGGAAACAACTTTCACAACTATAGAATCGTAAAGGAACATGTTGCCTGGTTTCAAATAAGCGGAGGGCCCAAATACGCAACTAGGGTGGATAGTGATGTAAGGTTTGTTGCATGTATAAAACCATTCTCTTGGATCTAGTTTTTTCTCACATACTTCGCACCAGTATGTTTCATCCGAGACTTCTCCATAGCAAAGGGAGAGAGGATGATGTGCTTCATATTTGTTGTGTAGCTTATCTGGAATGGTAGCACATTTGTAACATAGAGCGAACTCACATAGACTACACTGTAGATAGCCACCATCATCATCGTTTTTCTTGCAACCGTCACAGAAAATCACTTTGCCAGTAGAGATGGGGATGAATAAGGGATGTTGATGACTTTTGTGAGTGAAATAATCAGGAACTAAGATGCATCCAACATCTATCTGAAACTTTCTGTGCCTCTCATCATCACAATTATCTTCGGAGCACTTGTACCTAAAACCCGTCGACGCTCGACAACAAACCCGACAGCTTCTAGAGTCAAAGTTGAGTATCTTTTGAGGAGAAGGGTCTAGGACAAGAGGGTGAGTATGCAATGCATGATCCAGTCTTCGAGGAAGATTGGCACATACCTCGTGGAGAAAGAAATCACATTGCACGCAGTTGTAAAAATCACGAGCGTCGACATGAAGGATGCACGCTTGACATTGCTTCTCTGCATCTCGAACAGCATCGTACTTCTCGAGCCTTAGATGATGTTCATGACAAAAATACTTTATCAAACCATCACCAACTTTCTTGAACGGAGAGATATCTTCAGTACTATCAACAACTTCTTCGGGCTCCCATTCGAGTTCCCGCCCATCCCAAACTTTCGTATGCGTTGCACATTTAGAATGAACTGCATAAGAGCAATCCTCATGATCGCAAGAATATAGGCCATACTTGATATCGACCGTCTTGTAGCAAATCCGACATGATGAAATTGTGGGTGAAAGAAAAGGTTTATGAGAGAGACGATGAGGGTGACGCGTGACTTTTATGACGCGTGGCAAGGCTATACAACTCTCATGGACCATGTAATTACATTGAAAACAAGCATAACATGGATCCGATCTTTCTACCAACCCACAAGCATCACATGGAAGGAGAAGTGGTCGAGGAAGGAAAACGAGTGGATGGTGATGGCTTTTTGGATTTGGGATAGTAGGAAGTGGGAATTTTCTGGAACAATCGGCATCCAAGCAAAAGTTACACCATGATAAGGTATGCCGGATTCCGCGGTGAATCGTCCCTTGTCATAGATGTAGTGTATATCGCAGTCATATATGATCCCGGCTTCACGGTTAAAAACACTGAAAATGAGAGGATGTTGTGGGTGAAAAGGGTGTGTCATCTTCCTCGGCCGCATGTGACAATGATCATGGAACTCTACATCACATGTGGTACATGAATAATGGAACGAAGAATAAAACCGCAATTCTTTGTCGCCTGCAAAGCAACCAAAACCAGATGGAGGGTGTTTACTGGGTCGACGGTCGAGGGTGTGAGGATGAGCTGGATGAGACAGACGGCATACTGGCCAGGCTTCTTGTTTCCAAAAACGCATTTTTTTTTTGGTTGTTTTTTTTTTTGAGGTCAAAATCTTTTTGATTGCTATGATCAAATATGTGTGTGTATATATATAGGTGTTTGTACATGCGAAAACACGTAAATTAAACTAGTGCCATATTTGCTTATAAACAAAACCCACGATACTGTTTATATTATTAAAAATGACCCAAACAACAATTATTGTATATGCAATTGTGATTTGACTTTTTCCCCCAAGCATGTCTCCAGACTGTCCGTATATGAAATAATATATGATCACTTAAATATGACAGCAATTAACAACAGTTTAATTAGTGAAATGACAATTATCAGTACACAATAAAACCAAAGAGTTACAGGCTGTTTCGATCTAAGTTCTTTGTTTATTTGCAAGTAGTGGGGAGCTACTATCGATGTTAATAATTAGTCAACGAAGCCGAAGCTAGTGTGATCTCCATAACCATTGACTTTTGAAGAGGGCCCGTTCAATTATTGAATAGAGCGATGCAATATTAAAAAATTTTGGGACTTTGGGTAAATTTTTTAATATTAATGTTGGACTTTTAATTTAGACTAAATTTTTTAAATTTGGATATGGATCCGGTGCAAAAACATCTACGACACACGATCAGAACCGGCCCTTGAAGCTGGTGAATTTTGCATTATTGATTTTTCTCCATAACATGCATGTATCACAATAATAGCATCTACGTTTGTTCATTTGATGTTTATATATTTTATACACTCTTGTACATTATACATAACTGTTTTGTTTTGTCTTGATCACGCTCTCTCTCTTTCTTTAATTTTTGTTAAACCCGAATTGAAATTTATTAATAGGAATTTGTGGTTTATCCACTATTACAAAAGGCCAAAATCAACCAAGTAATTCAGAGAGTTGTAAACAAATCTACTCGGAGAGAGAGAGATGCGTAATCAGTTTGGAAGGACAAAATTGACTTAACACGTACAAAAATACTAGTGGTACAAAGAAAGCGGTAGTAGAATGTCTCTAATTGTGGCCAACGATTTAGTCATCGATCTTTTTTGTTAAACCTTTAAACCGGTGGCTAAATTTTTGGTAGCAACCAAATTTTATTTTTATTGTAAATCATTGGTACTTTTTTTTTTTTTTTTTTTTTTTTTTTTT
>OVAY01003607.1:0-10352 GCA_900406395.1 Kernera saxatilis
TATTAATCTTTCTTGTCCTCAAACGGTCGGCCGTTGGGAGTGCGTTTGAGAGGGCTCGCCATAGAAAATGTTGGATCTTTGGAAGAATTTTCAAGCTCCAAATCTCCATCTTTATATCCAAAGAACCAAGAGGTGGAGCTATGTCTTCATCTTGAGGACTGATGTGCGTTGAAAACCAGTAACCAGACCGCACCGTATACGGAGCGTGAGTGGACAGTAAGAGTTGTTGGGCTAGATTTGCATCTTCTTCTGAGAGATAGTGATTTAACTTTCCAGTATCCCATTCCCGCCTATTTTCCATCCACATATCAGAAACTTTGAGACTGGGATCAAGTATCATACCATTCGCTGGTCGGGGAGGAGAAGTTGGGAGCCATTGATCAAACCAGACGTGAGTTGATCTTCCATCACCCAAACGAATTCTCAATCCTTGTTGCAATAATTCTTTTCCTGCTTGTATTGATCTCCACCCATAAGAAACGTTTCCTCCACACATCGATTGTAGAAATAAAACATACGTTCATATAGAAGAATTAAAAACATAATTTAGATATCCAAACTATTTAAACCCGATATATAATCTGAGTTAAAGAGTCCAAAATTTTAAAAATTGTTCTATTTAAGGACTCAATGAGTTTAGATCTGTTAACTGCAATCCTATCCGCATAAAAAAACTGATAATTATTGTTTGGCAGAAAACATTACATGTATTGTGGTCAGAAAGAAATAACATGCTACATCACAATAGCTTCAAAAACTCAGTCTTTGATTAAACTCATCGGCACAACTATCATAAACATAACCTCATCATTTCATAAGATACAACTTCGTCTTGATTCGGACCTTCTTCAATTATGGTTCGTCCGTGAAAATTGAGTTTTTAGGCCGACGATCTTCTTTGTCATTTCATTTGGGCTACAACTCAATTAGACATTGGGCTATGTAATTTAGTGGGTTTCTTACACATGTGTGGTAAAAATGCTATTAAGCCGATTGCTCTGAAAAAAAACTTTTTTTTTATGAATTAAAAAGAAAAATATTTAGCAAAAACAAAAAAAAAGGCTCAAGCAAAAAAAATCGACTACGGTTTCCTTGGGTTGGCTTTTGTTGTTTCCTCTATTTCTATTTTATCACGTGGTCATGACCATGCAAAACTTTGGGAATATATATTGATAAATATTAATTGCTATTGCTCTTCTTTTTCTTTTGATAAAACCGGTTGCTCGTCTCTAGTCATTATCTATTTTTATTACATAATAAAAATGTGGAAGTTTATAGCTGTCCATAGTCCATACGACAATATATAGATAAATCTTCAGCTTTACAATGATTTCTTTTAAATTAGATCGCATGCAAGGGGAAAATTGAGAATTTGGGTTACACTGTTTTCATTTCCAACAAAACAGTAATGCATTCATAAAACATTACAAACCCCGTTTCCAGGAAAAAAGTCAGTTTTCTTAATAAGTATGTTTTTCGTTCTTATTCTTTGTGTAGAGATGGTAGTGAAATTAATAATTAGTAGTGAAATGGATACTTTTTTTTTTTTTTTGTCAACGGATACTTCGTAGTTACTACCACACAAAATAACATTTTTTTTTTGATAAACTACAAAATAACATATTTATCTCATGTCAATTTTCTTTAAATTATATAAATTTACGAATGACATTATATAGCTTTGACAAATGTTCAATTTTTTTCTCTTTTTTTTTGCTTAAATCAATATGAGTTCATATCTTACAGCTTGTACAAAGTTATTAAATTTATTATAGACAAAATGAGTTTTTATATTTATTGTATTTTAAAAGAATACCATATTTTTTTTTTTTTGATAATACATTAAAAATATAAAAAGTGATAAAGAAATATATAATTGAAACAACGCCGTAACTCTTGTAAAATATGTTATCAGTAGTGTTAAAGATTGTCCACAGTGGTTTACATCATGATAAGGTTTTACTTCTTTGTTGCGTGTATTCGTCGCAAACTCACAAAGTTCTCTCATAAATGATGATCTGTTCGAGCTTGAGTAAAATATTAATGTTCCTAGAAATCAACTATAAATAATAAAAAGATCAACACAAAAATCCTAGCAAGCACAGGTCGTGTATACGAACAAAGAGAATCAAGAAGATGACAAGTGAGACTATGAATATTTGAGAAATCCCAAAATTGCTCTCAATCCTTTAGAGGATAAACAACACTACACGAACGGTTCACGTGTTCGCTATTCCAATCTTGAACCTTCTTACTCGGACTGAGTTTTCCTCACGAACACGAAAGACTCTCTTCTACATCCATGTTTAAGGAAATATATGATAATTAGGAGAAATGAAACATAATGTAATCAATATATGTAACGTAATAAAGGACATATATATCACATTGATGTATGAGCTCACAAAAGCCAATCGGATATATCAAAAAAAAAAAAAAAAGCCACTAACGAGCTTTTGGTAGACAGTTCGTCGTATATGATATATGATACATATTAACGTAAAGTCACATCGGCTACGATTCGATATCGAGATAATACGACGTGGTTTCTTATAATGCCTTTGTATAGTTTCTTATTGTGAGATAGTTTCTCACTTTCTTGTAGTGCGCGGCCTTAATTGGGAAAAAATATAATTATAAATCCACGTATAGTTAGTTACATAAGCCAATCAAAAGCCAGGAAACATGTATTAAACTATTAATTAAAAATAATTTATTGTAAAAATTAATTTGTTGGTTGAGGGGTTTATTTTAAAAGTTGAAGAATTAGATTTGAGTTTTTCTACGGTGTTTCCAATCATGATTGGCTATTGTGTATGTCTTAAATGTCCAAAATTTTTAGTTTTTTGTATATGTTCAAGAGATTAGTTTGAATTTCAGCTCAAAATCCCCCGATAATTAAAAAAAAATTGATTGTTATATGAAAAATACAAACATAGAATTGAAACGCTACAATGCCAGCCCATAAGTTTAGTGTTTGATGAAACATCAAGTTTAGAATTTAGTTCTTCTAATTTCTAAGCCACATTATGGTAGTTAAATATTTTTCTCGTTTACACCTAAAAACAAATCAATCTTTGATGCTTTATACTCCCTCTGTTTCAGTTTAAATGATGTTTAAGCCAAATTTTTTTGTTTCAATTTAAGTGATGTTTTCTATTATCAATGCAAAATTAAATTCTCTTAAAGAAAATTTGACCAATAGTATTTTATAGTCTTTTTTATCATTGGTTAAATTGTATTTAATTAGACAATAAATGATAATTTTTTATAGAAAGAAACAAAAAATTTATTAAATTTCTGTTTTTCTTAATTTGTGTGTAACATCTTTAAACATCATTTAAAATGAAACAGAGGGAGTATTTAATAAGAGATACGGAAACCTAAAGGATAATGCAGAATGATACCTAAAATGATCCTAAGATCCGATGTACAATACCCAATCAGGAAATAAATAATTGTATAAGAACATTACGAAGTGGTTTTGGGCTTTTTGGCGTTCGCTAAGAGCTCATGAATTAACTTAATTAGTTATCTCAGAAATAAAGTTCAAATTCTAGAATAAGCAAAATATTATTGAAAGACCAAAATGAATATTGATGTATTCAATGAAACAAAAGAAAAGGTTAGATTTTCGTTAGTAATTTAATAAAGCGATTATGTATATAAAGCATCTATCATATCATATAAGATCACGTAGAAGAATTGTGTTAGTGCTTTTTTTTATTCATCATAAGAAATTGTGATCACAAGGTGTCACAATAAGACAACTCTACAACACAATTGCGAAAGAAAAAAATCGATCAAGATCTCGTTGTGTTTTAGCATTGAGATATTTTTAACACAGAACCACAACCACAATAAAATAAATTAGGAAATATTTTCTAATCTACCACAATTTTGTACGAAACTTATGAGATCTACCACAATTCCTAGACATTGTGAGAAATACCACAATTATGTGGTAGAGGGTAGGGTTAAATGACGAGATCACCCTTCTGCCAAAACGTGACTTGACATCCCCACTAAAGTTGCTGCTTTTGTCAGTCATAACGTGACTTGACATGACATGACAGTTGCACAACTTTTGTTGTTCATCGCTACTTATATTTTGTCTATCGCTACTTATATTTTGTCCATCTCTACTTATATTCATCATATTTATAATGTATCGTATTGTCCACAACTATTTTTGTCCATCGCTACTTTTGTTCATCATTTTATAATGTCCACCGCATTATCCACAACTATTTATGTCCACATAATATTACTTCCAAACATTTATTTGTCCATAACCTATCACTTATTATCCACTATGTCTATTCGAGTTAAATGAAAGTGATAGTTCATATAAATGATAGGTTATGGACAAATAAACGTTTGAAGACAATATCATGGTGGACAAAACTAGTTGTGGACAATGCGGTGAGTAGATTGTGATATATATTATAAGGTGAGTAGAAATGTGGTAGATTCAACAAGTTTTCTAAAAAATATGGTAGATCTTATAATTTTCTCAATAAATTATCATTGAATTTAATGGAATAAACTTAAATTTCTATTATGTCGTCTATTTCATTATGTACGTTTTATTCCACAAATTTTCTGATTAGATATTACCACTTACCAGTAGTAGCCTTTTAAAGGTTTGCTTTCAAATCAAGACCTAAGTTTCTATTTGTCTTCTCATTAACTTTGTCTTAATTAAAAAGTAATTAATACGTGAATGCGAGGTTTTATGCAGCGTGACATCACATTTGTTTGTAAAAAGAACATTGAATAACACGAATAGTAAGTAGACGCATTTCCGAAAGACCAAACTGGCAAAGACTTTGCAATAAGTCAATAAGACGACATTGACAACAATGTTTAAGAATGTCACTAAGAATGTCTCGAAAGGAAAATTATAATAATTAAAATCTTCAATTTCCCGTACTTAATAACCACCACATACACACAAGCCAAGTGGACAAGTAGGCTATACTAACTCATGGCTGATCGTTTGAGTTGAATCGAACTAAACTGAATTTGAAAAAAAAATTTGACTCCAAAAATATAAGAACTTAATTTTCATTAATATTTGAAAAAAAAAACACATTTTGTTCGAATACATAACTTGCAAAAAAATGTACCAAACTAAAATGAATTAGAGTCAATTTAGATAAAATTTATAAATCAAATAACCTAAAACCGAGAAACATGTTTACAATAACAATCTTTTTATTTATATTTTAAAAGTAGCAGCCCATCTGGAATCGTATTTGATTGGGATTGTCATCGTATGTCGGCTCACCTCATTAGATCTGATGCGAGTCAGTCCACAACTACAAACTGTAAATCCATTATTGTGTGTCACGTATGTGAAAGCAGTCTCATAAACTCGTTTGCAAATTAAGTCTTACTTTCAATTTATTTTTACAGATTTAATTATGAAAATTTTATTTTAAAATTTTGAATATATGGTAGTTCGATTCATAATAAATGTGTATTAAAATTAACTCAATTAACTTTATAGATCTAAACAAATAATTTAAGAATTTCAAATTGTTGTCCACTTCTCTAAATAAAATACTTGTAATAATTAGTTCGTTTTAACTTACATAGTCCAACTTCAGTCACATTATTGTCGTATTCGTACAAAGCATTAAATTAGCATTTGTAAAAATTAGCGAAAAATGATTGTGTATATAATAAAATGAATTGAACTTACTTTTTATTTAAAATTTAAACATGAACTCTAAATAGTTTGAAAGACGTATGCAATTTGGTTTGAGTTGCTTCGGAAAATTAATGTCGACCGTACCATGACTTAAACCACATTTTCGTTGCTTGGTGAACCACTAAACCAATCATTTGAAAAGTAAAATGACCTTTCGTTAACCACTAGGATGAATAGAGCCGTACGTGAAGAGTCATTTTAGACATTTAGTCACAAATAAACAAAGCATAATCCACTTCCCAATGGTCATTAAAGAAACATAATTGCGATTATATATATACGGACCACTGAAATCTAATTTATAAAACTGTATACAGCTCATCAATAGTTGTCGACCAAAACGAGACATGTCACTCTACATATATATGGATTGATAAAATAACAAAAATAAAATAACAAAAAATATTTATAAGTGGTGCATAATTACCAAATTTTTGCGAGGCAAAAGATTAAAGTTACTATATAAAATTAATAATATGTGATTCTTAGATAATGGGTGCTGCATAAGTTGAAAACTTATCTAATGATGATCACGAGTTATTAATTTTAATGTAGAAAGTAAAACTAGTGGCGTAGCAAAAGAGCCAAGTGTACTAATGAAAACAACGAGAACTCTAAATTAAGACAAAATTAAGCATTGTAGTATGGAAGAATTAGGTCATGATTTGCTTTATATTTTGAGTTTTTTTCCAAAATAGTCGATAATGTATTATGTAATGATCTACAAATGTCTTAAATAGTAAAACGTAATCATATCTCTACAAGATAAACTACTATTTGTTTCCTTAACTATCAGTGATCCGTCTGAGTCATCTCTAGGCTCTAATGATTTCCTTATGAACTAGTGGATAATTAGTCATACATATAATCAATACTTAACACTTCATACATGAAATGTAAAAAAAAAAAAACACTCCATACATGCATGAATATGGTAAGTATACAAACCAATAATTTTACAAGATATTAATCAAGAAAGATTATGCTCTTAAGATATATGACTAACATTTTTAGAAAATAGGATATTGGTATGAACTAGATGAGTTAGCTACAAACATGTTATAACTTATATGAATCTTCAAGACTGAATGAAAAAAAATTATCTAACAGTCGGGCTTTTGCAGATCCTGAAATTCAAGATGAGATCAACCATTTTAACTTAACGAAATCTATGGAAGTTCAAATACAAACAATGTCTCTTGAGCTGTTTTTTATATTGTAGTCTAACGACGACGTTTTGCTCTCTTTTGCTACAAAAGTAGAGCAAAATTTACAACGTCATTTAATAATTTTATAAATAAAAGAAATCCACGAATTCTCATATGGATATGGACTTTCAATTATCTTTAGATTAGACCAGCCATGTCTGTACGCAGCCTAATCTAGTCCAATTCTTAAATTTTAGTACATTGTCCCATATATATATTATATAAACACACATAGTGATAAGTGAAGCCGATGATGTAATTTATCAACCATGAACAGTATGAGTGGGCCTGTGCCTTCGTGGTTGATGGAAAGTATATAGTGGACGGGACTGTGTTGTCCTTTTTATTTTTTAGGTTTTCTATTGACCCAAAATTAACTATTTTTCCTATCGTTTACACAATCGTTATGCTTTCAAATTAAAATTTCTGACGTAATATATATATATATATATATATATATATATATATAATAACGAGGATGTATATTGAGAACTTGACGAAGTTAATCTTCTCAAAGTTATCCGGTGGACACGTTCTCATGCCATTATAATCGTAACATTTAAACATAAAGTATCATTTTTGTAACTTTTGTTCGATAACTTCAAAGTCGGGGCCGAAATCCATATATTTTTGTGAATTTGAATTGGGCATTTGATAATACCATGTTACGGCGTAAATCATCCATCTGATAATAGTAATGTTTTCTTTGTTTTTACATTTTTGTAATGTTTGAACTGTTTTTATTTATAAAAGACGATATGTTACTCTAGAAAGATCCAAAGCAAAACATTTCAAACTCGGGTTAGACAGTGTGGTGGTCTTTTGAGGAGAAGTCCACTCTGTATATAGCACAAAGTGCATTCTTACCGGAGCTGACCGGATCAGCCAAAAGGATATATATCAATAAAAAAAAAAAAAACAAGAAAAGTCCGCAACTAGTTTTTCATGTACGAGTTATTTTTCAGCCTGTGTTATCTTAAAATGAGTTACCCTTTATAGGAATCGATACATTAAACATGCTTACTACAAATATTTCTTGAATTTTTTGTTTTAAAAAAATGTTCATCATGTTATTTGCAATCAAATCAAATATTAATCTGAGAGACATAATCAAATTTTTAAATATGATAAGTTTATGTATCAATTATCTTTGTTCTCAAACAAAAATTGCACCATCGTCTCCGTACTCATAAAACTATATGGTTTAAGTACTCTTGTGTGGTTTAATTTGAACCCACTAGTAATAGAAAAGAGAAACAAAAAACATAATAAGATCTACAGTCACGTAGTTTATTACCAACAATCAAGCCGAACATTAGAATCAAATCGAACGTCCAAATATTTTATATAAAGCACAAGCAAGATGGAAAATTTTGAAATCTATCCAGCTATAGTATGTGCTATGAATATATGACTTGGACCAATGAAATAGAATTAAAGTGGAGCTACGCAATGGGCTAATTCAGGTTATTGTCTCATTCAAAGGCAAATAGATCGATTATGACCGAATTTCACCACGATTTATTAACCTTTTATTTTGTTTCTTATAAAAAATTAGTTGATTTTTCAAATTAATTTGGTATGGATGTTGATGTCTTAATAAAATAAAACAAAAGAACCCAATACAAATACACACAAGTGATGTGGGATCCAACTTGAGCTCCTGCAGACTTTTTTTATACTATTGTATTATAAAGTTATTAAAAAAACATAAATTATTAGTTACTTTCGCTATTGTGCAAATGGGGGGACATTGGTAAAGCCTGATAAGTGATTTGTTCTTGATTCTCTACTGTTTTATTTATTATTGATTGTTAGCAAAAGCAGATTTTTTTTTTTTAATGGATGTTCTTTTATTTAAAAAGGTGATTTGGTTACGTAAGAGAGAAAATTTGATAAGTAAGTGGATGGACGTAATACGAGCAATTGCTTTTCAATTTGTACCCAAGTCTTTACTGTTAATTAGTCATTTGAAAAGTTTTTACTGTGTTAATTTTCTTCTTTCACTTAATTACTTGATTATTCAGCTGGTTTATTAGATTCGATATGAGGTTTCACCTGTATGTATATCATCGTTAAAAACAATTTAATGATAAGTGGTTAAGGATTCAAACTGTTAATTGAGAACAATGTCGGATCTAGAATTATCTTTTATCAGGATAGAAAAATTATAAAATTGTTATATCATAACCAAAAGAGATGACAACAGAGGCTGAAAAAGTTGTAGCACATACCCCTTGCTTGTGTTAAGTAGATTGCTCATTGTCGAAAAACTAGGGTTCAAGCCTTTCAATTGTGATTTTAGTCGTAGTTGATCATTATAAACATTTTAAATGGTAAGAACTCGATTTTTCACACGATTAGTTAGGATTTCGGGTTCGGTTTTCTGGTTAATAAAAAAAATTGTATATCATCGTTATTCGTTAATATTTTTCTTACACCTCGAAATTATGAGAAGTTGACGTAATGATCCACGTAATGACGTTTACATCTCTTCGGATTAGGAAGCATACACGTTTTTTACTAGAAAAATAATCACCCTCCAAAAAATACCATGACAAGAAAAATTAATATTTAATAATTATTAGCTAATCAACATCTTTAGATTTTGAAAGTGCTCAGCAATAGCATATATGGTAAATTTCGACTTTTAGCATTTTATTCAAATATTTTAGCACTAAGACAAAACTAGTATTATGGGTGACTATAAGATCCTCGAAAAAATATATTTATATAGACAATAGAGTTTGATTTTAAAACTAGAATGATTTATTAAATTTGTAACGAGTTTTTGTAGTTTTTATAGTATAACCTATCTCATATCTCTCTTCCTTTGGTTTTTATAGTTTTATTTTTATATCTGAACCGGTTTTAATTAGTTTTTTCTAAAATAAACGAATCAAGCAAACAAACCGAACAAACTAAAAACGGAACAACCCCAAAAAAAACTCGGAAAAAAACTGAAATAAACCGAATTCCTTTAAAAAACAACTTCTATACACTACAAGAAAACATGCAAAAACCGACGGTCATATCCGTCAGTATTCCGTGGGAAATGGACTTTCCCGACGGATTGTTGACGAAAAAATCCGTCGGGACTAGAGCGTCGGGAATGAAAATCCGTCGGGAATCCGTAGGCCATTTCCGACGAATTCTCGACAAAAATTACCATCGGAAATACCGTCGGTAATCCCTCGAAAATTTCCGTCGGAAATCAGTCGGACATTTCCGACGGAAAAACGACAGCCCTCTGTCGGGAAAAGGCCCGATTGTAATCCGACGGAAAGTTTGTCGGAAAATAATCCATCGGAAATCCCTCGGGAGTTATCCGTCGGTTTTCCGTCGGTAATTTTACCGACGGAAAACCGACGGATGGTAAATAAATTATATTTTTAAATAATTAAATATTTTGAATAAAAAAATAA